>ML685878.1:1173708-1293295 GCA_007922175.1 Pelusios castaneus
GAAAGAAAGAAAGAAAGAAAGAAAGAAAGAAAGAAAGAAAGAAAGAAAGGTCAATAAAAATGACTTTGTAGTTTCAATTTTTTCTTGTTTTCCTTTCTTTTTTAAAATCAGCTCCATTTATGATGTTTTCAGTTCTGAATTTATGTACTTGAATGCATGGGAAGAAAATCAAGAAAAGTGTCTGTTGGACGGTTGTTAAGTAGTGAATGGTTGTTACTGACTCACATTGCACTAGCAGGATGTAAAAAATAGAGGCCAAACTATCCAGTGCTGAAGAAACACTCACAGTGGGGAAAGGAAAATCTGGATCTTCTTCTGAATTCTTCCCACAAGAACAGAAAAACCCACAGAATGTGTGGATCTCAGAAGATCCTTTGGAAAGTAGGACCAGCCACACAGAGGCCCTTCATGTAGACTCCATGGCCCACTTGGGGCAGCAAGGCCTGGGAGCTCCCATATGTGCTGCCTCATGGTGCATAGTGCTACTTTACCTGCAGCAGCTTCTCAACAGATTTCTGACTGGTTGCAAGGAGGAAAACGTTCCCATTCCTCCACAGGCAGGTCCATGGATCAGGAAGATAGTGCTGTGGAGACATTCCAGGGACAAATCAGTCCTGTAGCACCACATTGAAATAAGTTGTATGTTCGTTAGTGAAATCACACCCTCTGGTTGCACCTAGGTAATGCCAGTGGCTAAAGTAGGGTGCAGGTGGGGTCAGCAACTGGTCCAACATGTTTGTTGTGACAGGCATGACTGGTGGCCAGTAATATACAATGGAAAGCCCATGAAGTGTGTGTGAACATGTAATATCATCTCATGACCTTCCCTCCTATTTGTCTCTCTCCTTCTCTGCAGGGCTGTCCTTTGGGGGGACCGAGCAGGGTGTTCGCCCAAGCGCCATGGTTACGTGGGCCCTGCTCTCTCCCCTCCCCGCCATGCAGCTCGCTACTTCCACACCGCTGCCTTCAGCTTGCTGCCGAAGGCAAGGGGCAGGGCAGGAGGGCAGAGCCCAGTCCCTGTGTTGACCTGCTCCACCCCCAGGCAGGGGTCCCCAAGGGCGGAGTGGGCCAGCCTGCCCCACCCCCCTCCAGCGCAGGGGGGGGCAGAGGTGGCCCCCCAGGCTGATTGGCCCAGGGCCCCGCTCCCCGCAAGGGACACCCCTGCTTCTCTGCCATAAGTCTGGGAACTCTCTGGGCTGGGGCTGCCTCTCTTAGACTCAGAGATTCATAGACTCTAAGGTCAAAAGGAACCAGTATGATCAGCTAGTCTGACCTCCTGCACAATGCAGGCCACAGAACCTCACCCACCCACTCCTGCAATAAGCCTCTAACCTATCACTGAGTTATTAAAGTCCTCAAATCATGATTTAAAGACTTTTAAGATACAGAGAATCCTCCAGCAAATGAGTCATTCCCCATGCTACAAACCTCCCCAGAGTCCTAGCCAATTTGCCCACAGGGGAAGTTCCTTCCCAACCCCAAATATGGCGATCAGTTAAACCCTGAGCATGTGGGCAAATCTCACCAGCCAGACACCCAAGAAAGAATTCTCTGTAATAACTCAGATCCCACCATCTACCCTCCCTTCTCAGGCCACTGGCATACCCACCACCCTTAATCACAGATCAGTCAACCGCCAAAGTAGGCCATCCCATCATCATCCTGTCCATAAATTTATCAAGCTCAGTTTTGAAGGCCCCACAGCTCCCCTTGGAAGGCTATTCCAGAACTTTACTTCTCTGATGGTTAGAAGCCTACATCTAATTTCAAGCCTATATTTCCTGGTGGAGAGTTTGTAACCATTTGTTCTTGTGCCTACATTAGTGCTGTACTCAAATAATTTCTCTCCCTCCCTGGTATTTATCCCACTGATGTATTTATAGAGAGCAATCGTATCTCCCGTCAACCTTCTTTTGGTTAGGCTAAACAAGCCAAGCTCTTTTAGTCTCCTTTCATAAGGCAGGTTTTCCATTCTGTGGATCATCCTTGTTGCTCTTCTCTGAACCTGTTCCAGTTTGAATTAATATTTTTTAAACATGGGGGACCAGAACTGCATGCAATATTCTAGGTGAGGTCTCATCAGCGCCTTGTATAATGGCACTAACACCTCCCTGTATCTACTCAAATTACCTTTTCTGAGGCATCCTAGCACCGCATTAGCTTTATTCACGGCCACATCACATTGGCGGCTAATAATCATGCCGTGATCAATCAGTACGCCCAGGTCCTTCTCCTCCTCCGTCCCTTCTAACTGATGTGTCCCCAACTTATAGGGAAAATTCTTGTTTTTTGTCCCTAAATGCATGACCTTGCACTTCCCATTATTAAATTTCATCCTATTCCTGATACTACAGTTTACAAGGTCATCCAGATCTTTCTCTATGATATCCTGATCCTTCTCGGTATTGGCAATATCTCCCAAATTAGTGTTATCCGCAAACTTTATTAGCACATTCCCACTTTTTGTGCCAAGGTCAGTAACAAAAAGGTTAAATAAGATCGGTCCCAAGACCCATTCCTGAGGAACTCTACTAGTAACCTCCCTCCAGCTTGACAGGTCACCCTTTAGCATGACCCGCTGTAGCCTCCCCTTTAACCAGTTCCATATCCACCTTACTATATTCATATTAATCCCCATCTTCTGTAATTTAACTAATAATTCCT
The DNA here is from genome assembly GCA_007922175.1 of Pelusios castaneus. Taxonomy (NCBI): domain Eukaryota; kingdom Metazoa; phylum Chordata; order Testudines; family Pelomedusidae; genus Pelusios; species Pelusios castaneus. The sequence continues at coordinate 1,176,373 of ML685878.1, forward strand.
GTGTAGAACTGTATCAAATGCCTTGCTGAAATCTAAGTAAATTAGGTCTACTCCATTCCCCTTATCCAAAAAATCCCCAAAAAGGAGATCAGGTTGGTCTGGCACGATCTACCTTTTGTAAAGCCATGTTGTATTTTATCAAGTTACTGTTAACTTCAATATCCTTAAGTACTTTCTCTTTCAATTCTTTTCCAAGACCTTGCATGATACTGAGGTCAAACTAACAGGCCTGTAGTTACCTGGATCATTTTTATTCCCTTTCTTGAAAATAGGAACTACATTAGCGATTCTCCAGTCATTTGGTACAACCCCCGAGTTTACAGATTCATTAAAAATCCTTGCTAATGGGTAGGCAATTTCATGTGCCAGTTCCTTTAATATCCTCATATGGAGATTATCTGGGCCCCCCAATTTAGTCCCATCAAGCAGCTCGAGTTTGGCTTCTACCTCAGATATGGCAATTTCCACTTCCATATCCTCATTCCCGTTAGCTACCCTACCTCTATCCCCAAGATCACCATCACCCTCATTAAAAACAGAGGCAAAGTACTTATTTAGATATTCAACCATACCTAGATTATCCTTGACCTCCACCCAATCCTCAGTGTTTAGCAGTCTGTACTTCTTCCTTTTTTGTTTTCTTCCTATTTATATGGCTAAAGAACCTTTTACTATTGGTTTTAATTCCCTTCGCAAGGTCCAGCTCTGCTTGACTTTTTGCCTTTCTCACTTAATCTCTACATGTTCTGACCTCTAAGAGGTAGCTTTCCTTGCTGATCCCTCCCATCTTCCACTCCTTGTAGGCTTTGTGCTTCCTCCTAATCTTCTGTCTGAGATGCTTACTCATTCAACTTGATCTACAACTCTTGCCTGTGAATTTTTCCCCTTCCTCAGAATGCAGGCTTCAGATAGTTCCTGCAACTTTGACTTGAAGTGATTCCAAGCCTCTTCCACCTTCGCATCCATAAGTTCCTCAGTCCAGTCCACTTCTCCAACTAATTCCCTTACTTTTCTAAAGTTAGCCCTTTTAAAGTCAAAGATCCTGGTCACAGATTTATTTTTGTTTATCCTTCTGTTTAGTTTGAACTGAATCAGCTCTTGGTCACTAGAACCTAGGTTGTCCCCTACAACCAGTTCCTCTATGAGGTCCTCACTACTCACCAGTATCAAATCTAAGATGGCATCGCCTCTCGTTGGGTCGGTAACAGTTTGGAGAAAGAATTCATCAGCTATCACATCCAGGAAAATCTGGGCCCTTTTATTACTACTAGTACATGTCCTCCAGTCTCTAACTGGGAAGTTAAAATCTCCCATTATCATACATTTCCCAGTAGTATTTACTTCATTAAAAATCAGATGTCTAAATCAGATCCTGGCAGTCTATAACATACCCCAAGCACTATCCCAGGAAAAACTCTAGTAGCTTTCTTCCCCAATGTGATGTTTACCCAGATAGACTCTGTCTTGTTAATTCCATCACTTTGAATTTCTTTAAAGTCTACCTCCCCATTGATATAAAATGCCTCTCCCTGACCTTTGCCTTTATATCTGTCTTTCCTAAAGAGCATATAGCCTTCAATACTTGTACACCAGTCATGACTACTATTCCACCATGTTTCTCTTATCCCTATAATATCTGGTTCACTTCCTGTACCATTAGCTCCAGTTTCTCCATTCTGTTACCCAAGCTTCTTGCATTAGTATATAAACATTTTAGGTTTTGCAGCTTGGCTTCACTCATGTTTTTTGCCTGATTTGGCACTGTCGTTCTACGGCCAATATCACCTGTTAGATCCACATTTACACCACCCCTCCTCCGAACTGCCATGCTGCTCCCCACCTCTATATCCTTTCTTATTTCATTTTCCTTCCTCTCAATGCTAATATCAGGCGTGGAAATTATCCAGGTCTTTCCCAACCATCTCCCCTGACTACCTAGTTTATAGCTTTCTTGATCCCTTGTACTAACCTCCCACCCAGAAGTCTATTTCCCTCCCTATTCAGGTGTAGTCCATCCCAGGAGAACAGTCTTCTGTCCACAAACGCCTCCCAGTGCCCATACATCCTAAAGCCCTCCTTATAGCACCACTCCCTGAGCCATCTGTTGATCATCAGAATCTTCTCACACCTTTGTTCTCCTCCTCTAGGGACAGGTAGAATCCCACTGAAGATCACCTGAGCCTCTATTTTCTTGAGAGTCCTCCCAGGCCTGGCATAGTCTCCTTCGATACGTTCCAACAAGCATCTAGCTACTATCTTAGTATCTTGCTAAAGCCCCTGGCACACCACAAGCCTGAGCTGAATCCCAAATACTAATTATAACAGCCAGTCCTTGCTCTTTGAACCCTCTCCTCTTTTCTAGCTCGCTCTGACCCCAGGGAGTGCAGAACTGTACAAGTGGCCTCTCACCGATGTCAAACAGGACAGTACCTTGTGCCGGCCTCTGTGACCAGCTGACTGTGTGTGCATCATCAAAGGACAAGTGTTGAATTTTTTGGTCTCCATCTCCCCCTGCAAATTCTTGTGTGGTTTGCCTGTCTCAAAACCAAAACACCGGGGAATGTGCAATATCCAGGGCCCGGTAACCTGCACCAGGATTTCCCATCATGCTCTCCTTCATTGAGGTAAAGGCCTTCAGCCCTCTTGGAGTTTTGTGAAACCCAGAATCTGTGTGCCCACTAAATGGAGTTGGTCAGCTCTTCAAAACAAACACAAAACCCCTAGTCACCCTAACCATACACAGGGAGGGAAAATGAATACGCAGACGTGCAGGGGCATGTGCCAGAGTGATTTACTTTCCCATCAGTCACAGGTCTGCAGGCCTGCAGAGGGCAGTCCCCTAGCACTATTATGGAGATACTCGTGTGCAGAAAGGTAGAATGGGGAATATTTTAAACAACTGTCTCCAGGGGAATTTGTATGAGTTTCTATGGAGCTATTTTATGAAAGCTTCTAAGAGAAGATACCCCCCAGCTCGTATAGCAGTCAGTTCACTGATGTATGGGTAATTGCTGTTGAATTTTTATTTGAACTATTCTCTCCCCACATTGTCTCCTGATTGCACAATCTCTCTGGGTTTGTCTAGTGGTCCATTTACCATCCCTGCTAAGCAGAAGTGGGGCCCAATAATATCTGAGGCTGAATCGAACTCCCAGTCCTGGGGGGTTGGGTGCATTCAGGGCCTGAGGAGTTTCCTTGTCTCGGGGCTTGGGGAGGGACATGTTCAGGTCCAGAGATGACTGGAGTTTTCAGTCATTGTGTAAATCTCTAAGTCCCAGCGTGAAGGTCCTGAAGTCAGCACTAACAAAGGAATATTGGCACATCTTTCTGCTTCCCTCGACTGCTGGTTAGTGGGCTGGGAAGCAAATGTGGGTTCAGTTTCTTATTCTGCAACAGTCTCCCTGTGAAACCTTGGGAAAGTCTTTCACTCTCTCTGTCCCGCCTCAGTAAAATGAGGGTAAAAGCCCTGCCGTGCTACCCAGGGGTGGCTCTCTGCAGTACATCGCCAAATACTTTTTTCAAGCTCTACGTGAAAAGGCCCCAGAGGACCGTTTAGGCTTCCATTACAAGTACTGTGAAAATTACATTCTTCTTACAGCTGGTTCCTCCAGAATTTGAGAACCTTTTAATTTTCTGTAGCAACTACAGAGTTCCCTGTGATGATTACAAATGCGTAACAACGGCAGCCTCCTGCTGCTATGATAAGGCCTTACAGTGAGAAATTAAACACAGGAGAAACTTGCTTGGAAGTGTTCAAAAACAACTGCCTGATACCATCTCTTCGTCCTCTCGCTGTTCTGTGATCTGCTGTTATTATACACAGCAGTAAAATTTATTTGGTGCTGCTACAGGAGCAAGACAAATTATTGTCCTTAGAGCTCAGATAATTGCTCCAGAACCGACTGACCCCCAGGTCCTTTTCTACAGAGCTGCTACTTAGCCAATCGGTCCCCAGCCTATAGCAGTACATAGGATTTTTCCATCCTAAGCGCAGGACTTTGCACTTGTCCTTGTTGAACCTCAAAAGATTTCTTTTGGCCCAATGCTCCAATCTGTCTAGGTTTCCCTGAATCCTATCCGTGCCCTCCAGAGTATCTACCATTCCCCCCAGCTTGGTGTCATCCGCAAACTTACTAAGCATGCAATCTATCCCACCATCCAAATCATTAATGAAGATGTTGAAGAAAAACAGCCCCTGGATGACCCCTGGGGCACTCCCCTTGTTACTGGTTGCCAACTAGACATTGCGCCATTGATCCATACCCAATGAGCCTGATGATCTAGCCAGCTTTTTATCCACTTTACAGTCCATTCATCCAACCCATACTTCCTTAACTTGCTGACAAGAATGCTGTGGGAAACCATATCAAAAGCTTTGCTAAAGTTGAGGTATATCACGTCAACGGCTATTCCCACATCCACGAATCCAGTCATCTAATCATAGAAGGCAATCAGGTTGGTCAGGCATGATTTGTCCTTGGTGAATCCATGTTGACTGTTCCTGATCACCCTGTTTTCCTCCACATTTTTCAGAATGGATTCTTTGAGGACCTGCACCATGATTCTTCCAGGGATTGAGGTGAGGCTGATTGGTCTGTACTTCCCCAGATCCTCCTTTTTCCCTTTCTTAAAGATAGGTATTATATTTTGTTTCAGGACACTGGCTACAACCTATAGCTCAGGCCCTAAGGTTCGATGGGTTTGATAGCACAACACCTGGAGACAAGGTAAAAGGTATAAATGAACAGTTTTATTAGGATACAGACAAGAAAGAAAAGAAATAAGGAAGCACCAACGCTTACGTCCCTTCAGCAGATGGCAACCCCAGTTAAACGGCTGTGGGCATGGAGCACGGGGAGCGATGATTTGTGGCAGTGAACACAATAGTTGTCCCAACAACAAAGTCCCAAACTGGGGGGGGGGGGGGGCTTAGTCACCGGCTTTTATACACTTATTTTTGATGAGTGGGAAAATGGCATGCACACTAGATATCTTTCTCACTTTTTTTACCACATTCCTTTGCCCTGGTCTTATCTTATTATTTTACAGAGCTCACAAATTACATCTGCTAATTGGTGGGAGCAAGGTACATCCTTGGTCCATACCAGCTCTGCTTTGCTTATACACAGGGTCAACTTTTGGTCAGGGCTGATTAATGGCAATACCACCTACTAGCTAGCAGCTTATCATGTCACAAAGTCTTCTGTTGGGTACTTCATATTTCCCTTTTTCCAATCATCTGGGACCTCCCCTGATAGCCAAGAGTTTTCAAAGATAATGGCCAGTGACTCTGCAATCACATTGACCAACTCCCTCAGCACCCTTGGATGCAGCTCATCTGGCCCCATAGACTTGTGCACATCCAACTTCTCTAAGTAGTCCCTAACCTGACTTTCCATCACTGAGGGCTGCCCTCCTTCTCCCCAAATTTTTTTTTCTCAGTGCAATAGCCTGGGAGCTGACCCTACCTGTGAAAGCTGACGTAAAAAAAGCATTTTTTCCATATCATCTGCCCCCTAGGTTGCCTGCCCCATTCAGTAAGGGACCTACACAATTCCTGATCCTCTTCTTCTTACTGACGTTCTCGTTGAACCCTTTTTTGTTACCCTTCACATCCCTTGCTAGCTGCAACTCCAGTTGCCCTTTGGCCTTTCTGATTTTATCCCTGCAGGCCCGAGCAATATCTTTATACTCCTCCCTAGTTATCTGTCCAAGCGTTGCGAGTCTCCCCCCACCCTTGACCCTCAGCTAGGAAAAGTCTGAGGGGTGCGAGCAAGAAGGGGGTTTCCACAACATTACAAAGTCAATAAACACCGCCCTTTGTATCAGGGCAGCACGGCCTAGCGGCCAGAGTCAGTATACAGGCCCTCGGGTCAGGGCAACATGGAGTCATCATGGGGGTAAGGGGGCTCAGGCCCTCCTGCTCCACTGAGCCCCAACCCAGGGTCTTATCGGTGCCGGGGTTCTGGCACCCAGCCAGCGGGGATCCAAACCGAAACACACTGGCTCCCAGTTGTACCACCCCCAGCTCCACAACCCGTCCCCCGGGTTATTTCCTACCCGATCAGGGAGTTGTCCTCCGTCATGGACCCGGTCCGTGCCTCCTCATCTCTGATGTGGGCTGCTGGCTGCTTCCCTGGAGGTTCCTGGGGTCCGTCAGCTGCAGTCAGCACCTCGGGGCAGCTGCCGCCATGTGCTTCCTCCAGCTTTGGCTTCTCCCACTACCTGGGCTGATACCACTCCTGGTCCAGCACTTCCTCCCTCTCCACTGGTCAGCCCTGACTGAGCTGAGCTGCTCCCATTTATGCTGGGGCAGCCGTCCGAGCATGCCCAGCAGGGCTTAAGGGGCAGGGCTTCCGCCACTCACAGGGTTTGCTGGGCTGTTTTAGTGCGGGGTAAGTTCACCCCGTCACACCAAACTTCCACTTCTTGTAAGCTTCCCTTTTGTGTTTCAACTCTCTGCAGAGTTCTTTGCTAAGCCACGCTGGGCACCTTCCATATTTGCTGTTCTTTCAGCACATCGGAATGGTACCTTCCTGTGCCCTTAGTAGGGTTTCTTTAAAATAGAGCCAGCTCTCTTGGACTCCTTTCCCCTTCAGATTAGCTAACCTCCCACAGGATCCTGCCCATCAGCTCCCTGACGGAGCCAAAATCTGCTTTTCTGAAGTCCAGGGTATGTGTTCTGCTTCTTTCCTTTCTTCCTTTGTTCAGGATCCTGAACTCTACCATCTCATGGTCACTGCTGCCCAGGTTGCCATTTACTTCTACTTCCCCGATCAATTCTTCTCTGTTTGTGAGCAGCAGGTCAGGAGGAGCAAGGGCCCTAGTTGGTTCCTCCAGCATTTATACCAGGAAGTTGTCCTCAAGGCTCTCCAAAAAGTTCCTATATTGCTTGTGCACTACTGTATTGCCCTCCCAGCAGATGTCAGGGTAATTGAAGTCTCTCATGAGAACCAGAGCCTGTGATCTGGAAACTGCTGCTAGTTGTCCATAGAATGCCTCCTCCACCTCCTCCTTCTGGTCTGGAAGTCTATAGGAGGCACCCTCCACGACATCCCCCTAGTTGCACTCTTCTCTAAACTTAACCCAGAGAGTTTCAACAAACAGCTTTTAGCCAGACTATTGAGCACTGCCAGTTAGAGAATTTTAATTGCTTCATTTGTGCTCTCTTTTAATAACTATGGGACAGATTCATCAGCACGTGCAGGCAGCATTATGCCACTCCAACGATGATATGTGGCTGCTCTCTGGCACTGGAGTGTGGCCCTATCTTTGCTATTTAATTGTTTGACCTGGCCACAACATTTCTCCCTTCCATTCGGCTGTCCTCTTCCTCATTTTTTCTCTGAGATAATTTGACTAAAATCAGTCACTTGAGACATTAGGCTCTCATATTTCATAGCAAAGTGAACTTAACATGCTATCTTCAGGCTGTAAAGAAAACTCCTACCAATGCAATTGGAGTTAAAAAGATTGTTCACAGCATTTCCTCTGCTGTTATCATCGCATTGCTCTTTTATATAAAGGATTTCTTCCCGGTCTTTTTGTCCTTTTTGGCCCCTCTGGTAAATGGAATTATTTTATTTTGCAAAAATGAAAAGTTGTCTGTCATCTGTTGTTTATGGCATGAATTCAGAAGCCACTTTTTGTTGGTGGTGAATGAACTCCCTTCCTTGACATTTCTGGATCCAGAAATCCCTGACCACAAAATAAACTGGAGAAGGTCCTCAGCCAGCATAAATTGTCAGGGCTTCATTCAGTTGACTCAGCTGAGGATGTGCTCCACTGCCAGATGTGAAACATGCAGTGAATGGAATGCCAATCACTGAAGACACCAAGAAGCAAGAAATGCGATAGTGCCGATGTTAAACTGATAACACTGAAAACTTTGTTGCAAACTGAAGCTCGGCAAATTATTAGTGACAACAACTCTTCATTTAAACTCTAATCACTGGCTTGTTTAGCAAACAATTTCCAAACTAATCCTGATTCTCACCGAAAGTGTACATTATTTGCAAATATTCACTAATTGATGTGAATAATCCTCAGTTCATGGGGTGTTTGTGAACTGCGCTCTGACTACTAAACTGGGCTTTTGACATGGTCTTATTTGTGCTCCTTGATTGGATGGCTGACCTACTTTCAAATAAGAGAGTACCTGTGACTAATGTATTTTCTGGTGTGAATAATCATCCATAGCAGAATTCGGGGAAACTTTTGGAATTTATGATTATTTTCATAAAAACCCAGCAGTTGCTGACATGCTACTTAATAGCAAATTGTGGAAGCCCACAAATTAAACACAAGTGAACGTAAGGTTTCCAGAAAAATAAAAGCATTTACCAATCCAACCAATTTATTTTGCTATGAACCCAATTCTGTTGCATACAATGCTTTACAGACAGTGGCCTTTTGAAATCGGGCAGAAATAACTCCATATTCAGAACCTACTGGAATTAAGATGAACTCTCAGAGTGCTAAAATTCCAAAGGGGTAGCCGTGTTAGTCTATTGTAGAAAAACAACAGAGTCCTGTGGCACTTTTAAAGACTAACAGATTTATTTATCGCATGAGCTTTCGTGGGAGAAAATCCCACTTAGCGTCTGACGAAGTGGGATTTTCTCTCAGAGTGCTGGCATTAAAGAGGCTAAAGCTCAAGAAAGCACATTTCTTTCTTAGCTTGTGAATAAACTAGTGGCAGAAAGAGTGGTAAGACAAAGTGGTAAAAATAGAATCCCATGAATGCAAGTTTTCCATAGTAAAAGCTAATAGCCACTATTTTCTAAAATAACATATTATCACTAACCACCTCAGCAGAAACAGATCTACTGTGTCAACCCGTAACAGAGTTCCCAGCAAGCCACACAGAGGGAGAATTTCCTATTCATGCCGATAATGAAGTCAAAAAATAGAATCCAGCACTAGACATCCAGAGGCAGATCTGGACAGCAATGAGGATAGACTGGCTGGATTGCACAGACTCCCCTGGAGAAGTCATTCCAGCAGCTGCCTGAACCTAGTGATGCCGGCTTCAGATGCTGAAATTTCAAAACAGTTAAAGTGAAGAGCATCATCCCTGCAGCACCTGAGGGTTGGATCCCCTTCCCCATGAGGAACAACCCTGGAGTGGAAAAAGTCACTTTGTGTTTTTGGGCTAACTTGTCACCATGCTGTGCACTCAGTGGTTTGTAATGGCCATGCAGAGTGGGTGGGGAACAATTGCTTGAAGTCTGAGGATTTATGGGGAAATCCAGTGTCCATCAAAGCATGCCTGCCTACGAGGCAAGCTGGCTCCTCTCATTCCTCCATGAATTCATCTGGCTGCCCATCTGGCCCTCTCTGCAATGACACCTGGCTCTCTGCCTTACCCGCTTGTCATCAGTAGAGCTCAAAGCACATCACAGTCTTTAGTGTCTTTATTTTCCTAACACTCCAGAGAGCTAGGGCAGTCCTATTATCTCCATTGCACAGAGGGGGAACTGAGTCCTATGGTGGCTAAATGACTCACCTAGGATTCTGTGACACAGCAGGGAATAGAACCAGAGTCTCCCAAGTCATAGAATCATATAATTTTAGGGTTGGAAGGGACCTCATTAGGTCATCTAGTCCAACTCCCTGCTAAAAGCAGGACCACTCCCACTAAATCATCTCAGCCAGGGTTTTGTCTAACCAGATCTTAAATGTTTCCAAAGATGGAGATTCCACCACCTCCCTAGGTAACCCATTCCAGTGCTTCACCACCCTCCTAGTGAGAAAGTTTTTCCTAATATCCAACCTAGACCTCCCCACCTGCAACTTGAAACCATTGCTCCTTGTTCTGTCCTCTGTTACTCCCGAGAACAGCCTAGCTCCTTCCTCTTTGGAGCACCTCTTCAAGTAGTTGAAGGCAGCTATCAAATCCCCCTCAGTCTTCTCTTCTGTAGACTAAATAAGCCTAGTTCCTTCAGTCTCTCCTCATACGTCATAGTCCAAAACTCAGCAAAATATTCCAGATGCGACCTCACCAGTGCCGAATAGAGGGGAATTATCACATCCCTCGATCTGCTGGCAACACTCTTACTGATGCAGCCCAATATGCTGTTTGGCCTTTTTGGCAACAAGGACACACTGTTGACTCATTTCCAGCTTCCCATCCACCATAACCCCCAGGTCCTTTCCTACAGAGCTGCTACGTAGCCAATCGGTCCCCAGCCTGTAGCAGTACGTGGGATTTTTCTATCTTAAGTGCAGGACTTTGCACTTGTCCTTGTTGAACCTCATGAGATTTCTTTTGCCCCAAAGCTCCAATTTGTCTAGGTTTCCCTGAATCCTATCCCTGCCCTTCAGAGTGTCTACCATTCCCCCCAGCTTGGTGTCATCCGCAAACTTACTGAGCGTGAAATCTATCCCGTCATCCAGATCATTAATGAAGATGTTGAACAGAACCGGTCCTAGGACTGACCCCTGGGGCACTCCACTCGTTACTGGTTGCCGACTAGACATTGAGCCATTGACTCCTACCTCCTAACCCCAATGATTTAGCCAGTTTTCTATCCACCTTATGGTCCATTCATCCAACCCATCCTTCCTTAACTTGCTGACAAGAATCCTGTGGGAAACCATATCAAAAGCTTTGCTAAAGTTGAGGTATATCACGTCGACATCTATTCCTGCATCCACAAATCCAGTCATTTCATCATAGCAGGCAATCAGAGTGATCAGGAACGGCCAGCATGGATTCACCAAGGGCAAATCATGCCCGACCAGCCTATTTTCTTTCAAGTGTTTCAGAATGGATTCTTTGAGGACCTGCTCTATGATTTTTCTAGGGAAGTCCTATGCAAAGGCCCTAACCATAGAAAATCCTTCCTTTAACTGCATTGCAAAATGAAATCTGGGACATAATGGTCTTGCTCAGAAGGCAGGCACTGCCACGATAAATTCTCTGCTGCTGACAAATGGTCAACCTTCCTCAGCCTCTTTGACACCAGCAAAGAAATTTGCCCTTGTGGAGCAGATGGAAAATGGGAACAATGAGCAGGAATTTTATGCAGGTCATACCAGGAGGGACTTTGTGATTATGCACTCAGCTCACACAGAAATTTCATTCTGGTGGAGTTAAGGTCGCTCTACATGGTTACTGCCCTTGCCTTTCCCAGATTGGGCTTCAGAAAACCAGGACATGTTCAGGTGAGTCTTCCTGTGTAATCATTCTGACCTCCCACCTCTCGCCTATATAGTTGGCTTTATAACCAATTTCAGCCCAGACACATGTGGACACCAGGAAATGGGGAGATAAGGTAGAGCTATCAGGAAAAACAAATCACATTTCCAGATATTGGGCTGGATCTCCATGGGTCACACAAGCACTCGTGGGGCCTACAAGTCCCAGGACTTTGCCAATGAGTGATAGAACCTGTTCCTGTATGCCCCTGGTGTGAATCCTGCTCAGCCAGGATTGAACATTGTTCCCATCTCCTTGGGATTGGTGGCCCCTACATGAGATGAGGTTGCTCAGTCTCAGCTCCGGCTCTCATATCACAAATGCTGCACCATGCCTTGTTCTAGTCTGTGAGCTCTGGGCTAGGGACTGTCTCTTGCCACGTTTGTACAGCACCTGGCACAAGTTTGGCTGGGCTATCTAGTGAGAGCTCCTACAGCGAGGACCAAGATCCCTGGGAAGAGCTGGCAGCAAACACTGGGGGGAGGGGCAGAGGCAGGGCAGAAAACATGAAAAAAAACCCCAAACCCTAGTTAGTCTTTTGGCTTTAAAAACCTCTGATTTGGGGGGGCTGATTAGCTGTTTTTTACCTTTTGGCCAGCAGTGCTCTAGGCCCTATATCACAGAACATTGCACGTGGCTCAGAGCTGATTTCAGGGGGCTTGGCTAGCTTGTTTGTACTGCTGCTGTTCTCTTTATTAGCAGGGTTGTCATTTGTTTGTTTAGACCGAGGGCTCCCAGCACCGTTCCTCAATCCCCGCAGGCTGAGCCAAGGTAGAAATCAGAAAAGTTCATAGCAACATCAGAAGCAACTGGAACAGCGTTAATCACAAGAGACATTTCTTCCGTTCCATTTTCCCAGAGGACAGCATTCTCCATTAGTGACCTTCCACCACCATTGCTCTGATCTGAAATTGCATCTCCATCTTAAGAGTAAGGGAGTTTGGGGCTCCCGCTGGGATACGAGCTGAGCACATCAGAGCCCAGGTAACAAAGCAAAAAGAAATTGCTCGGACATTGCACCAGCTGCTGCAGAGACTGAACTTTCTGTATTTTACACCAATAATCCAGGTGCAGCTGGCCCCTACAGAGGGACACGTGTAGAGCAGAAACTTGAGCCTTCCCACCACTTGTGTACATTGGGGCATGTAGAAATGAGACAAGATTTTGGTGGAGCCAGAATTTTAAAAAGAAACGTTTTAATGGTGCTTCCTGAGAGCCAGTGTTACCCGGGTGAAATAAAGACTGCTACTGCCAGCATGTTGTCTCCCATTTTAACAGACTAAGTAGAAATGGGCAAGTGCCCCTGGCGCACACAGCAGGCCCCCCAAATGAACATATATGTTCATCTGCACCCCCTTCCCTGCATCAGACCTTTATAGGACTCGCAACACACAGGCTTTTAGAAGCTTATCAAAGAACGGTAACGCTTCAGCCGCTCAGCTTCCATGCCTTGTGGGCATTCCAGGAGAGAAACACCTTCTGGAACCCGTGTACAGCTCAGAGGGCTGGATTTTCCACCAAAATAACATCTGGAGCTTGTGGAAATTGCTTTTTCCCTCCCAAAGTCCTTATTTTTCTGCTTTCTGTCAAGGAAATCTAAATGAATTCCAGCACACTCCACTCACCCACATCCACTCCTTGCTTCCCAGCCTGCAATACAAGAGATGCACACCCTCAGCAGCATGTGGCTCTCTGGGGGACAAGGGAGGGATTCGGATAACCTGGAGGCTCGAATAACAGATCGGAGACCCCCAGTCAGGACAGCAAGGAGGAAAAACAGAACAAACCGCCAGCCACTGAATGGCCCCGGCAGTGTGAGGATCAGCCCTGCTGTCAAAGGGGTTGTGAGTGAGGCAGAGCACTGGACCTCCCACCCCGGCCAGCTGGGAGTGAGGAGGAAGAAGACAAGGCCACCCATGGCTGATTGGCTGAATCACGTCTCCTGCCCTCCAGATTATCTGAGTAAATCCGTGTCCCCAGGCTGTGGGGATGATCAGGAGCACGCTAAGGTCCCTATGAAGCTGGGCTGTCCCAGATGGAATCATTTCCATTGGTTGAACTGACACACTTTGCTCTGGAATTAGTTCAGCATCTGCCCAAGGCACCACAGAGCCTCAGAAGAGTTGAGACTCATGTGTCTCAAGGCCCTGTTCCCCCATGTGGCCCAGGTACTTTGCTGGACAACATCTGGCTGCAGACCATGATCTCCCCTCGGACCAAGCCCAGTGGTGCATTGCAGGAGTCATGTTACTGTGGGAAGATTGCTGGGAACTTTTCAGAGAAATGGATTTTGGGGGGTGGAGATGGGAGGGGTGGTTTTTCCATCACTGAAACGTCTCATGGAAACATGTCAGTTTCCTCAGATCTGGGATGTGTGTGTGTGTGCCAAATCCCCAAGTGCACTCCCCTGGGATGGGGGAGATGCAGCGATTCAAATCTGACTCTCGCACCATAAGCACCAGGCAAGACAAAATATCTGTCTCTCTCTCTGGTCCCCGGAATACTTCACTGGTTATACAAGGGGAACAGCCCCAATGGGAGACAGTGAGGAAACCTCCCTCCAGAGCAGCCCATGGCAAGGATGCAAATTCATGTTCCTGATGCACAGCTAGGATTTGTATTTAGGTCTCCCACTTCCCAGGTGAGTGTTGTAACCACTGATCTATTGGCTACCTAGCAACTGCTTTCTTTTGTTCTATGTGAAAAGTTTCCAAGAAGTTCGGTTTCCTGTGAAACAGGAATTTAAAAAAAAAAATCTCCAAAGTTTCCATGGGACAAGAAAACTTTCCCGCTAGGGTGGCCCACCCGGTCCTTATTTTAAGGGGTCATCCTTTATTTGTTCCTTAGCATGACTCCACTTCCCTTATTCTAAGGGATGTCCCTTGACTCACTTATTTCATTGATTTGTGGACTGAATAAGGGAAAGTGGAACCCAGCCTTTGCAGAACAATATTAAAAAATGTGACTGTTGATTAAACCTTGTCTTCGGCATTGAATCCAGCATGATGAAACCTAGTCTTTTAAGAAAAAACTAACCACAAAGCTTAAAATAAAAGGTACTCCTTTTATGTTGTCCTAAGACTACACTGAATGGCACACCTGAAATAAAAATCATAGGTGTAATTTATTAAGTGAGATTTCTCTCTTAGACATTATATTCAATATTCAGAAGTTTCTCTACCCCATGCCTCTCTTTTTGCTCTTGTAACACTTGTAAGGAACAATTTAGAAAATAAATAGCAAATGCTGTTCACTAGGATGGGCTCTAGTATATTTTATTGCAAAGAAGGTTCAGTGAATAATGTGTGCAGGGTAAGGGATGGGATGCTGAAACATGGTAACTGGCTCCTTCTCCACATTTCTAAAAATAGTGGAATTTATTATGTCCATTCCTATCTCAAATAGAGCAGTGTGAACAAAATATTTTCTTTGTGTAAAGTGACATGGACAGATTACAGAAAACGACTAAATAGTAATTTGGTAAAGGTTGAGCTTCAAATTAAAGTTAATTTCACTTGAACATGTAAAGAGTTTTCTGAATTGATTTCAGAAAACAAAGATGTATTGAAATGTATCAAAACTAATAATAAATACCTTTAAAGATTCAATTGAAGCTTCAGAGAGTTGCATTGTATTCTTGAGGGCAGCAGAACACTTGAGACACTGATATGGAAAATGGTATTTCCCCAAAATGTCCTTTAAAAAATGCATCATGGTTTTTCCTCATTTCCATCCAACATAACTGGTCAACCTATTTCCGATGTGTCTCTACTCATGAGAGATGCAGGCAGCCATAGGATGGAAATTCCAATTTCTGCTCAACTCTGTTGCTGACTGTCTTTTGATGTCAGCATTGAAGCCAGACAACTCAGCTGTACCTGGCCGCATTGTGATGGACCCTGGTGAGAGGAGTGCGTGGAGCTGTACAAACTGGTGACTATGTGCCGTAATTGCATGTTCGCGGTCTGAAATTGTCAGAACTGGCAGCATCTGTCTGGAAGCAAAACAAAAAGGGAATCCTTTGCTGAAATAGACTAATACGGCTACCCCCCTGGAACCTATTTGGAAGCAAGCATCGCTGAAGAATGAAGTGGGGCTGTGTTAACTAGACGGATTGGTCTTGATGCATTTTCTTGTCACTGTTCTTTGGATGCCGATAAAGTCACCATGGCTGAGCGGAAAGGCATGACTGGTTAATTGATTTTCAAGGCACAGAGGTGGGCTCTTGGATTGCCTGAGAGGAAGGGAAAGTGGCTCAGCAGCACCATCCTGCAGAAGCGAAAGCAGCTGTCAGTTTCCAGCTGCTTTGGTAACAATTGGAGAACTCTCTCGAAAAGCAATAACAAAAAAGCAATCTTCCAATCCTAGCACAGCCGAAAGGGGCTTTCTGCTTTGATCATGGCAAAGTCATGCTACCTGCACCTGAATTTGCTACCAGCATTTCCTTGCCCTTTAAACTGATTGTCTAGGAAAGCCGCTGAGAGGACCCTGCTTTTGGGGAGTCTGCACTGAACTGCACACTAATCAGGAGAAGTATCATGTGATCAGCTTGATTTGGGGAAGAGAGTTAATTTTACCTGCACCATCTGAAGATCTTTGCTGCAGCACAGGCAGGTGGGGATGAAGTTATTTCATTGAAAACACATGTGAGAGACCCATCTCCTAGTCCCACTGCTTAATACAGGGTCATTAGGCAAGAAAATAAACATATTTTATTATTCCAATGAGCCTGAGCAGCCTCTAGTTGGCAGGTTCTGCCCCTGTGGGAGAGGGAGTGAGTAATTCTATCATCTGGCCTTGCAGGAGCTTGGTGTGACTCATTTCACAGCTAGAGAAACCAGAGACATAGAGATTGCTTGAGGTCACCTCAGCTCAGCAAGGAACAGAATTGAGAGAGCTGGGAACAGAACTGAGGTCTCCTGAGTTTGTGAGCTCGACCCACTTCATTAAACTATGCCCACTGCCTCCCTGGCTATGGCGAGTTGGGTTCTTTGTCCAGCTATGGGATTGGAACTTGACTTTGAATAAGTTTCGACAAATACATCATGAGACAAATCAAATACTCTGGGAGACTACAAACTTCCCTGCTACTTCAGATATCAGGCCACTCCTTTAAATGGTCAGCTATGGCCCTCCTGGATAGTCCTGCTTTTAAGGGAGAATGGCTTTAATTCCCATGGAAAATTTCAATTTTTCATGTTAAAAGCAATGGCTGTTGCTGCTCCTTCCCTAGCTCCCAGACATTTGGGGCAGCTAAATCAAGTCACACCTGGGAGGGGCTCATGTAACCTGTACATTAAACCTGCAGCTGTTTTTTTTATTCTTAAGAAGTGTAGGAAAGCAGTGGGGAGAAAATGGATTACATTGAATCCTCAAAAAGGCAAGCAGTCACCATGTGAGAGGTAGGGGACGGTTATAAGAGTGTTCATGGGAAAGAGTTCAGTGGCCAAGGGGTGTGTGTGCTGGGAAAGCAGATCCTGACTCCTGTGGGCCCTTGACTACTGGCTCATAACCTGGAACAGCTGCTGGCTGTGACTGTTCTGCTGAGCTGATTCGGGATGTCGCTAAGACTCTGCCGATCTCCACAAGCTCAAGAAAACCCAGCTCCTATGCTCACTCTTGCATTCTGAGGCCACCCTATTGAGGCTGAGAAATCCTTTCTGTGAAATGAGAGGGAATGTGTCTGTATATGTGTGTCAAAGTGGGCACTGCAGCAGCAAAATGGGAAAATCTGTACAAAGAGCACCTACAGTCACCACGTAAGAGCTTGTTAGAGTTTTTGCTGAACTAGACTAACACAGCTCTCCCTTTGGATCTTGCCTAATAGCTTGTGTTTGAAATTTATTTATTCCTATGTTTTCAAAATACCATTTGCTAGTGGGGGTTTGTGGGTATAAGAAACGGTCTCTTTCTGAAGCTGACGGGGAACCATTGACATCTAGATTCAGGGATCTGCATGTCATAAATGGGAGGTTTAACCTTGAAAAAATCCTGAGGAGAAAGAACTCTGGCTTGTGCTTCATCAGAAACATATGCTGAATTGTAGGGTTACCATATTTGAGGAAACTGTTGCCACAGGTACATTCAGGGAACGATTATCCTCACAGACAGCCCAGCTGGGGAAGTTTCAGGCTGCAAGAGGAGTCCTGAGAAATGACCACCTGGAATCTTGCCCTGCTGTGAAGAAATGCCAAATGCTGCCACACCACAAATATTGTTTGATTTACACTTAAAACATTCACCCAGGCTCTAATCTTTGAAAGACTGCCAATACCCCAATATGGCCATTTAATCCCACTTGTCTTTGAGAATTTTTCCTTTGCCTACAAGAGGCTTTGGTTGACCTGGTAGGTCCATATAGGCTGTTACACACAAATGCTATGAAGGCTTTGATCTTACCAACTATCCCCAGGGTTGCACCTTCCTCAGACCATTTTTCCCAGAGTACCTTCTGAGGAACTGCTGGTCCTTTGGAAGTGCAGTGCAGATACAAGCTACTGCTGCCCTCAAACAGCCATTCTGTAGCTGTGTGTCTGCTACGCTATATGGTAGATAATCTGAGCTCTTCTTGTATTTATTCTTTAATATTTCTGAGTGGGGCAGAGTTTCACAAACTTAAGTTATGAGGTTTACTTTCTCAAACCCTTACAGCTACACACTAGAAACCTCCTTCCAACTTAATCCTTTTTATTTATCATAATTATCTGTATAAAACCTTCAGTGCACATAAACCCACGCCAGTCAGAAAAGCGTGCAAATTTGTGCATTATAGAGCCATGCTGCTAACATCCACCATTTAATTCTACATTCAATCATGATTTTTAGTTTCTTTGGGTTTTTTAAGTTTAGTATCTTGGCTACTTTTCCGCCATCATTAATTTATTCCCCTCCTTCATTTGGCAATTAGTGCACATGCTTTCTCTTTAATACTGCTTTTCCCCTTTGCAATCTGTTAAGTTGCTTTTCCTAACCAGTGTAGTTTAGAATCAGCTCATTTATGTGAGTGATGAAAGATCAAGTTACTACCATAATCTGGAAATTTCTTTCTGGATGGATTAGAAAGCTCTCCAAAAATGTCATGTCCAAGAGTAATCTAGAGCTCAGGCAGCTGTTGTGCTGGCCCTGTGTATAATGGAAACCCTACAAGCTGGGGGCTCTGTCCTCCTCGCACCCTTAGTTCCAGCACCAATCACTTTTTTTTTTAAACCATACACTACAAAAAAGATTCAAAACCTTTTAAAAAGGCTACATATCTGCCTGAAAATAGTGCTTAGACGAATATTCCTGTGCGGTGTTTGCAATCCATGCACCGTTAGACGATTGGTTCATCTAGCCAGTATCCTGTCTTCAAACATTCCCTGGCAACATGTTCCACAAGTTGTGTGTGTTCCATAAAGCAATTCCTTTGGTTTGTTTTAAACCTGCTCCTATTAATTTCATTGGGTGACCCTGATTCTTGTGTTATATGAAGGAGTAAATAACACTTCCTTATTCACTTTCTCCACAGCCACACCAGTCATGATTTTATAGGACTATCCAAAACATCCTTCCTCGTCTCTTTTCCAAGCTGAAAAGTCCCAGTCCTTAATTTCTTCTCAGATGGAAGATATTCCATGCCCTTAATTATTAGATATGTGGGTAGATGGATTATAATCTGATAATAAGGAGATAGCAAACTCTCAGCTCCATGCTGAACCTTTATTCAAGCAGCAAGGCAAAACCAGATAAACAGGTTTTCCTAACACTAAAACAACCCACCCATCTATCACTGTGGCAACCCCAATGTCCTAAGGAAAGCCAGGACACCACATTAATAATTTTTATTGCCCTCTTCTGTATCTTTTTTGAGATGTGGCGATCAGAACTACACACAGTATTCAAGATGTGGTAGTGCAATGGATTTATGTAGTGGCATTATGATATTTCCTTTCCTAATGACTCCTAACATTCTGTTGTTAGCTTTTTTTGACTGCTGCTACACAAAACATCTGCTGTTGTTTTCAGAAAACTCTCCATACTGATTTCAAATCTCCTTCTTTGAGTGGTAATGGCTAATTCTGATTAGATCATTTTGTTTGTAGAGTTGGGATTCTGTTTTCCAATTTGCATTACTTTTTTATTGATCAACACTGAATTTCATCTGCCTTTTTGTTGCCCTGTAACCCAGTTTTGTGAGATCCCTTTGTAATTCTTCACAGGCAGCTTTGAACATAGGTGTAAAAAGTTAAGTGGCAAAATGTGAAGATAATACAAAATTACTTAAGACAGTTTTTTCCTGATCATTCATGAATTGTTGAACAGTTCTGGTCCTAGTACAGACCCCAGTCTGAAAACTGACCATTCCTAACCTTTGTTTCCTGTTGTTTCACCAGTTACTGGTCCAGGAGAGGACCTTCCCTCTTGTTGCGCAACATTTTACTTTGCTTCTGTGGGGATCTTCGTCAAAGGCTTTCTGACAGCCCAAGTACACTGTGTGTTCCGGATCACCCTTGTCCACATGTTTGTTAACCCCCTCTAGTAGATTGGGGAGTCATAATTTCCATTTACAAAAGCCACATTGACTCTTCCCAGAGAAATTGTGTTCATCTAGGTGTCTGATAATTTCTATTCTTTACTACAGTTTGCCTGGTACTGAAGTTAACCTTACCGGCCTCTAATTGCCATTTACATTTTTTAAAAATGTATGTCATATTAGCTACCTTACAGTCATCTGGTACAGAATAATTTAAGTGATAGGTTACATACCACACTTGTAGTTCAGCAGTTTCATTTTTTGAGTTCCTTCAGAAAACCTGTCTGAATATCCTCTCATTCTGGCGACTTATTACTGTTTAACTTACCAGTTCGTTCCAAAACCGCTGCTATTTACAACTTAATCTGGGACAGTTCCTCGGATTTGTCACTAAAAAGAATGGCTCAGGTCTGGGGAATCTCACACTTCTGCAGTGAAGACTGATACAAAGAACGCATTTAGTTTCTCCACAATGGCCTTGTCTTCCTAGAGGGGTCATTTAGCACCTTGGCTGCCCATTGGTCCCACTGCTTCTTTGCCAGGCTTCCCGCTTCTGATGTAACGTCGCTGTTGGATTTTGAGTCTTTTGCTATTTGCTCTTCAAATTCTGTTTTTGGCTTGCCTAATTACTTTTCTGCACTTGACTTGCCAGAGTTTATACTACTTTCTATTCACTTCAGTAGAGTTAACTTCCAGTTTTAAAAGGATGTCTTTTTACCTTTAACCACTTTTTTTTACTGTGTTTAGCCACGATAATGCTTTTTGGGTCCTCTTTCTATGTTTTCTAATTTGGGGGTCTCCATTTAATTTAAGTCTCTGTTATGGACCTTTTAAAATGTCATGCAGTTTGTAGGCATTTCACTTAGGACAAGGGCTGGTCCCCAGGGCTCAGCCAGTATTTTGGAAAGAATTCTTGACTCTTCCTAATGAGCCCAGCCTTGCTGTGAGTCAATGGAAATTTCGCCTGACTATGAAATGTATGATTTAGCTAAGTGTTTTGAAAACACCTTTTCTTCATCTTCTTAGTATAACCAGTTCTGCTTTGCAATGCTCTTTCTTGTCATCTATGCTCTGTTCTGCCTTCCTTTCTAATGATTAGTGTGTTCTATATTCTGAGTTATAGAAACAAACAGGTGAACAGGAGACTGAACAAATAAAGGCTCTATTCCTGGCAGGTGTATGTCCGAGGGCATAAGATGAAGGGCTGGAGAGGGGTCATTATCGCTATCCCCATCAACAAATATTACTTACGCAGGGGTGCTAGATGTAAAACTGATTTTGAATCAGTGTCAGAAGAACTCCATTCCCAATGGCTAGTTCAGACTGCGATACAAACTCATCATGGATGGCTCCACTGTCTGAGGGAGGTAACCTGATGTCCTGAGCAGCCAGTAGCACTGCCGTCGCATATTACTGGCGAGGAAAAGGGATGCAAATTCTCTGTCCTGTGCAGGCAGCCTAGGAACTGAAAGGTCTACCTGCAACAACTGCTAAAGTGTTTTGCTTCACTTCCTGTTCATTCCCGGATCCCATAATTCACTCCTGGGATGAGGCTGCTAATCTTCTTGTCCCTCTACTTCCCAGTGTGTGTGCACAGAACACTTCATGCAATCCCCTTGTCCCTCTACTCCCCAATATGAGTACACAGAATACTTCATTTAATCTACCTCTGATTCCCAAGACTTGACGTAATGTTCCCTTTGTAGAGCATGAAATCAAAATAACTGTATTTGTCTCCTGATTTTCTTTGGCTGCTCCATGGTCTCTGTATCCTCCCCATCGTATTCCGGGTCTCTGCTCCTTACTAGAGCACGTCTCCATGTGAAAGAGCAGGTTTGTGGAAAACATATCTTTTGTAAGATATCTCCCGCTTGCCAGCCGTCACCTGCAGTGCCATAGTGTAGCAGAGACCACGTAACTATCTGGCACCTGACTGACCACTCCTCCCTTGTCGTGTCACTTTTGTGAGTTGGGATATGCTTGCTTTGTCTCTGTGATCCAGGCCATTAGTGAGGGAAATCCTGGACAGATAGGTGTGACCAGACGGTGAAAACCCTGTCTCCATTGCTAAGGAGTCCACAGTGGGGACCCTTCACTGAAAATACCATAGCTCTTGGCTGCTGAGTTGGAAGTGCTCAGATATGACAGAGATGAAAGCCAGAGGAATACCTGGGAAGAGAATGAGAGAATGTTAGGTACCCATGGGGGAGTGGAAGAGTGGCTAGCCAGCGCTGAGCCCCAGCACATCCAGCATGACTCTTGTGACTAGCCAATTCCTTCCTATTTTTTAAAAGCTAAGGATCCTCTGGCAAAGTCATTAGTTCCAAGGAAGGTAAGGGGCAGCAAATGCGGCATTGTCCATTTTAAAGAAGTCTTAAAATGATATTTCAGTTTTTTAAAACAAAACTTGGAAAGCTAACACAGAAACACACAAAATATTCACATTGGAAAATATGGAAATGTTCACTTAAGGTCACTCAAGCACCCTTAATCCTGTCCCCAGAGCCTCAACTTAAAATCAGTTAGCGGCGTAAGGAGAGATTGTTAGCTCTTTGGGGCAGGGACCACCTTTTCCTTCTGTTTCTACAGCACTTGGCATGACAGAGTCTCTGTCCAGGACTGAAGCTCCGAAGTGCTATGATAATACAAATATAAAAAGTCATTCACAAAGCAGATATAGCTGCATTCATCCTACAGTAAAAGAATTAATCACACGTCTTTCCAGACTCTTAACTGTCCAGTGATTTCCCACTAGAGAACTATTTAAAACAAACCCTCCGTCACTAACTCATGGCTTCTTTTACAGATGGACACAAGGCAGAGAGAAACATGCCCCTTATCACTACATGAATCTGCAAAGAGAGGAGTAAGGGCAACAATCCCCATCTCTTCTGCTCTGGCCTCCAAATAAAACTGTGCATCCAAGCCTGGTTAGCAGGGGCACACGGGTGAGGTAAGGATGTGCATTTACCTGTGCATTTTAAGTCTTACATTAGGTTTATAATCTTCATTTGGGGTTTCCTGGCTTTATAATTTACTAATAAACCATTATTTTACTTGACAGCAACGTAGCTGGCAGGGGAGGCTGTTACAACAGATCAGAATTACATCTTTTCTTTGTAACGTATTTTAATAGATTAAGTCACAGCTGTACGTCCATATGCCTGCCAACACATACGTGTCCTTAGGTTTGTTACACAGAGTGTGCAACTCATGCTTTTTAAAAACACAACTCTGTTTCCACCACGAGGGGACGTTGCGATAATTAATGGTTGCTTGCTAAACAGCAAGGAGCAGAGCAAATATTTCTGCCTTTGAAGGGATTGTAGGTAACATGAAAACATCAAAAAGGAACTGAATCCATGTTACCCGGCTGACAAATGGCAAATGAAATAGGAAGTGAAGATTGTCACATAACAAATGTGCTGTTGGAGACCGAGAATGCTGTGGGATGAGTCGAATGCAAGGGGAGGCACTGACTTTGCAGCCAGCTTCGCTGTCAACGTAGCTAAAGAGATGTTAGCGCACAGAAAAAGCAGACTGCGGCACGAAGAAGGGAAGAAACCAAATATAAAGTAGGGGCATGGGGAGTGAGCGCTAAAGAAGCTGGTCTGAAAACACCTGTCTGCATTTGCCCAACCCTGCAGAGACGTCTGACTGCTTGGGCACCTGCATACGAAGAATTCCAGCAGGCATAGTTAGGAAGGGCTTGGTGAAACTCCTGAATGTTCAAAGGAGACTGCAGCCCTGGCTCAATGCTGCAGTAGACAGGAGTGCCACGGATGTGGTCCCCAGGGGAGGAATCCTGGATATGTGGCCTGCACCCTCTTCCCCCAGTGATGGATGAGGGGCTGGTCTTTTCACTCAGGCAGTGGAGGTCAATGCATTTCAGATCCAGAGGTTAAAGTCCTGCTACTGACAAGCCATCAGGCACGGAGTTACACAGAGCAGTACTCTCCATTCAGTCCCTGGGGCTGTGTGAATCCCGAAGGGGTCCCCAGGTCCTGTATGCAGAGCCCCTGGAGGCGGTATCACTGAGGCTGTTCCTCTGTCCCACTTCCGGGCCCTAGCCTGCCTACGGTCACTAACCTACCACTTCATGACAGCTGCTGATTTACCCTTGGGCCCAGACACACCAAGGAAGCCAGCTCAGCTAGAGTTGCTTTTTCCCCATCTTTTCAGTGGCGTCTGGTGGAAGGTGATCTCTGAGGAGCCCCAGGCAGTGGGCAGGGGAAGTGTCTGAACCCACATGAGATGAGGGAAGGTCTATGCCACGCTAACATTTTAGGGATCAGTCAGTCCTTGGGCTCTCTGCCTGGATTTGGACTTCGAGTGTTGCACCTTGCTTTCTGTAGCTTTGGTACAATCGGTCACTTCCATGCAAATGAACAAGGAGCCATCCAGCCCGGAATGTGCCTGTGCCAGTGATGAAATTAGTAGAACAGATAGAAATCAAAGTATGTATTATTTTACCCAGCTTCTGGTAAATGGGCCATTCTCATCTTCGGTGCGTTAGCAGTTAGCAGTGCAGGTACCCAGGAATGAATTCGAACCAGTAAATAGCTATACGGAAGGCTGGGTAAGTTTAACACCCGCGTTATATGTGTAGCTAAGACCAGCATCATCGGTTGAGCGAAGGGGATGAGGCAGCATGTGGAAAAAAGTTAAAGCAGAGATTTACGGTTAGTGCATGTAGTTAATTTCTGTCGTCGATCTATCCATATTCTGAGGAGTGTTCCCCAGTAGGATCATCGCCAAGCCCTGTAATATCTATAAAGCTGAATGAACTTTTCAGGTGTCATTCTCTTCAGGCAGGGGCAGAATGTGCAAAGGCTTAATGTTAAAGGCAAGAATTTTGCATTTTACTTTGTAGATGAGGGGAACCACTGAAGGGATCGGAGTAGGGGAATAACATAATCGGAGTTCAGCTGGGAAGAAAGATTTGGCTGCTGCATTTTGCATGGACTGGAGTGGAGCAAATTAGGAGAGAGAAGAAAGAAGAGGTGGAAGAGGAGAATGTGTTACCTGCAGGGACTGAGAGAAGGGGTCAGGTGTCAGAGACGCTGCAGAGAAAGAAGTTGCAGGATTAAGTGACAGTCTGGCTGTCCCTCCTAGGTTGTGAGCCAGGGTGGTGTATGTAGAGGAGGGAGATACGGTGATCTGCTTAACTCCAATGCTTTGTGTGCTGTTCCAGTGCGCCGCGCCTGCTCTTATGATCTATCCATGCAGTGTTGCTCACAGACGTGTCTTCCTGTCTGTCAGTTTGCTGTGTGCAATGTACAGTAATTAGCTACTCAGTCTTCTGACTGTTTCCTGGGTTTTGCTTTTTCATTCATATATTATTCATCTTCCCTACTTGTATAAGATGTTTGCAAGTCTCCCTGATTTGAGTTGTGAAAAGTGCTGTTGGGATTGAAATGCTTGATGGTGGTGACATCTTGGGTTTTTTATGCTAGTATTTTCTTGAGAAGTTTTGCATATGAGTATAGAGGTAATGGGCTGCAATCACAGGGCTAGAGTTTGCCTGCATAAGAAGCAATATTGAGCCACTTTACCCCAGTGAACGTTTCAGGGAGCACTGTGCCTGAGCACTAGTCTTCACTGACAGCGGCAAATTCACCACCATCATATCGATCTTCCCAATCGACTGATCAGGTCTGTGAAGATCCGCTCAGCCAATCAGGAACTTGATTGCTGAAGATCCCCCGCCTCCCTCAAGAAGAGTAGCGCTGAGTCAAAGGGAAGGCATTCCTTTCAACTCAGTGAACTGAAGACACTGTGGTAAGTAGGCTGGGGGTAGTCAAAGGGAGATATGCGAGGTATTTTAAGTACTTTGCGTATCTGCATTTGACTGCCTCTGAAATCTCGCCATGATGTAGACCTGTCCTCCAATACAGTGTGTCTTGGACCTCCCTACTGTGCAGAGCTCAGACCTTCTGCATTACCTCACAGGATGGGATAGAGTGCTTCTTTCCATAGCAGATGAGGTGGAGATGTGCCTTTTCCTCTCTGACTTTGAATGCCACAGGACTTTGCATGGAGGTTGCTGAGGAAGACAGCTGATCACAAATTAGAGAGGAAAATCATGGCAAATTTCAGAATTTCCAAGTCATTTCTGTGAAGAGCGCAATGTACAGAGCTGACAGAGGAAATCCTGCAGCACATAAATACAAGTTTTATTGGGCAAGGAAAACGGAGGACCTGTGCACCATATCCTTGAGAACCATCAAGTGGCACCTTAGCTACTATATATACAAACATCTCTCATTTGTAGAGTGCTTCTGTAACAACATGCATTTCCCATGATTCAGAATGGATCCACATTTTCAAACTGTTCCCACAATTTTAAAGAATTGGTTATTTAATTTAAAAATGGATAAACAATTTAAAAACTTTTAATAACCGTTTATATGACATTTTAATAAAAATACAGTAATTTTTGAAAAATCTGATCATTTCTAAAAAGTCAAATTTTGTAAAATGTTGTTTTTGAAATAAGGCTGTTTTTTCAATAAAAAAACCATTTTGTTTGAAATCTGTTGCCCAGTCTTACTGTGGAGGAAAACCCTTTCCTCTTTCTTTGAGCCACTTGTTGTTCAATGACGTGACTGTGTCTTCTAATTATTGCATGTACCTACAGAGTTTTGTCAAACTGTCTGTTCTGGTAATAATCATACAAGATAGCCATGTTTTTGGTCAAGCATCATGGAACTTGGATGCCTATTTATTTGCTTTATTCCACATAAAACTTGATATGTACATAAGTAACTGTATTAGCAAACTCTAGTCCTTCAATTTATTAGAAAAAACTTCTAAAAGTTTGACAGACATCTATTCATAGTTTTTTAAAGCCAAAAGGGACTATTAAGTCATCTAGTTTGACCTCCTGTATAACACTGTCCCCAAAATTCTACTCAATTATCCCTATCTGGAGCCTAATAACTTGCCTTTAGCTAAAGCATCTTCCAGAAGAGCATCCAGTCTGAATCTGAAGACAGCAAGAGATAGAGAATACGGCTCTTCCCTTTGTAGTTTTTTCCAAAGGCTAATCACCAAAATGTGCTTCATTTCTAATTAAAATGTGTTTGTCTTGAACTTCCAGTCATGGGCTCTATGCCTGTCTCCTTCATTTTAAGAAGCCCTTTAGTACCTGATACTTTCTCCCCATGTAGATACTGATACACTAAAATCAAGTAATCTCAGGTTCTGCTTTTTGATAAGCTAAACAGGCTGAGCAGTGATTTTATGTTATCTCCACATCATTGATAATATTTAATAGCAGCAGGCCTTTTCCAGTCTCTGCAGAACCCCACTAGAAATACCCATATTTGATGATGATTCCCAATTAATGACTATTTTTGGAGATCTGTCAGTCTGTTCTTAATTCATTTAATATGTGCTTTATTGATAATGTATTGTGCTGATTCTTAATCAGAATGTCATGTCAAATGCCTCACCAAAGTCTTAGTATATTACATCTACACGATTCCCTTTATCGGTCAAACTTGTAATTTCATCAAAGAATGAAATCAGGTTTGTTTCCATAAAACCAGGTTGGTTGGTTATTAATTACAGTCCCATTCTCAATTCTTTGTTGATAGAAAATCTGACACAGGATTCAATTATTTTGTCTAGTATTGATAACAGATTAACAGATTTATAATTACCTGCGTTATCTTGCTTGCACTGTTTGAAGATTAGCACAATATTAGCACTTTTATAGTCCTGTGGGATTTCCCAAGAATTCAAAAGTGTATTAAACAAAAAAAATCAATGGGCCAGAAATCTGCTCAGCCAGCATTTTTAGGATAATAGGAGGCAAGTTAACCAACCATGCTAATTTATTTTTTTTTATCACTAGTAGATGCTCTTTAACATCTTCCTTAGTTATGAATACACTGGAAAGTAATTCACCATCCATACAGAATAAAAATTTTATTGAATGTTATGGCCTTTTCTAACTGTCCAATGATCATTTTACTGACTTTATCGCATAATGAACCTATATCATTGCTAGAATTTCTTTTTTATTTCCTGATATATTTCTTACTGTTCATAACCCAGCCAGCTATTGATTTTTCTCCTGATGTCTTGAGCATCCCTTATCAATTTTCTACACTTAATAACTTCTAATTTATATAGATTGCTATCTACTTTATCTTTTTCATATGTTATATATATTTTTTATTTCTAATAAATAAAATATCCATCACTTCCCTTCTTAGCTAATGTGGGCCTTTAACTAAACTTGTGATAATAGTGAAATTGTGGCTTTATGGCCATGTAGTAAGTTGTTTTTAAATAATTCCCAATTTTCATTCATATTTTTCTATATACATTTTTTATCTCAATCAATTTTGCTCATAATTTTCTTCAGCTTTCTGCAATTAGCCTTTTTGAAGCACCAAGCATATATACTACTGGGTTGTGACTGTCTTCTCTTTGCCCATAATGAATGTAATTAGGTCATGATCACTGGTCCCTAGGCAACCACCAATTTCTAGGCCAATGATCAATTTATCTTCATGTGTCATAATGAGGTCTAAAATAGATCTAGTCTATGCTGTATGCAATACCTTTTGTATTGGAAAATTGTCATCTATATTTTTTAGAAACTCTGATGCTACTTTACTACTGGCTTCCTGAAACCTGTATCTCATTAGTACATACACACACACATGCACAAATCAAATTTCAAAGGAATTTTTGTTCTTCTTCCGTAGCTAATAAAGAATGTTTCTATAGTGCACTCTCATTTCTGCTTCATTATATCTCTGCTAACTGAGGATTTTATGTTCTCGGGGCCATTCAATAAACATAATCCAAATTAACTAGAGATCTGAATTTAAAATAGATTAATTAAATTTCATCAAATCCCTGAGTAGAAAATTAAAGTGGCCTTAATTTGGTTTATTTTAATTCACCTAAATTAAACCAGAATGAGACTGTCCATACAGAGATTTAGTTCAGTCTAACTAATCTACTTTAAATTCATACGTGGAGTTAATTCATATGAACTTTCCTGAGTGTCCCTCCCTTTGTTGACAAGTAACAAATATGACACGGAATCAAGTGTGATGCCCCCATGTTAATTTGCATAACAATCTGGCTTACTCTGAAAAAGCATAGCAAGACATATTAGGAGATTTAAGGCCATAAACTGCCCTTAATTCATGTGCACAACTCCAGTAAGATTGTCCACACACACAGCCCTGATCAAGCTCTCCCTGTGTCTGGACATACTCCAGGCTGTTATGTTGCCCACCTCTCTTGGCCCTGTGTGCTCTTCAAGCCTCCTTAGTCTGAATAGGATCCAACAGGCTGCTGGGAGTCTCTAGGCATAGTCTGGGGGTGCAGATCCTACAACTAACACCCCCTTCTAAGAGCTGCAATCACATGATCCAACCATTCAGCTCCTAGAGCTAGTGGTAACTCACAGCCGTGGCATGGATGCTCTGGGTTTACAGTTTAACTCTTAAGGAGCATGTCACAATGAAGCCAACAGACATACAGATTCCAGAACACCATTGATCTCTTCTGAGCAGCATCAGATATACACCAGTCTAGGTAAAATAGCAAACACAGCTCACTGCATTTCCCTGCCTCAATTTCCTCACTACTAAAGAGAGCTCTTTGGGTTTGGAGTGCCTTGGATACTTTCCCTGTGGTCAGGATTTCTTTTCAGAATCAGGGAGCCTTTCTAGGCTAGCTAGCTTAGAATCATAGAATAATAGAATAATAGGGATGGAAGGGACCTCACAAGGTCATCTAGTCCAACCCCCTGCTAAAAAGCAGGACCACTCCCACTAAATCACCCCAGCCAGGGTTTTGTCTAAGTGGGCCTTAAAAATCTCCAGAGATGGAGATTCTACCACCTCCCTAGGTAACCCATTCCAATGCTTCACCACCCTCCTAGGGAGGAAGTTTTTCCTAATATCCAACCTTGACCTCCCCAGCTGTAATTTGAAACCATTGCTCCTTGTTCTGTCCTCTGTTACCCTCGAGAATAGCCTAGCTCCCTCCTCTTTGGAGCAACCCTTCAAGTAGTTGAAGGTTGCTATCAAATCTCCCCTCAGTCTTCTCTTCTGTAGACTAAATAAGCCTAGTTCCTTCAGTCTCTCCTCATAAGTCATGTGCCCCAGCCCCCTAATCATTTTTGTTGCCCTCCGCTGGACTCTTTCTAATTTGTCCACATCCTTTGGGTAGTGGGGACCTCAAAACTGGACACAGTATTCCAGATGCGGCCTGACCAGTGTCGAATAGAGGGGAATTATCACATCCCTCGATCTGCTGGCAATACTCCTACTGATGCAGCTTAATATGCTGTTGGCCTTTTTGGCAACAAGGGCACACTGTTGGCTCATATTCATCATCACGTCCACCATAACCCCCAGGTCCTTTTCTACAGCGCTGCTACTTAGCTGATCGGTCCCCAGCCTGTAGCAGTGCATGGGATTTTTTCGTCCTAAGTGCAGGACTTTTCACTTGTCTTTGTTGAACCTCATGAGGTTTCTTTCGGCCCAGTGTTCCAATTTGTCCAAGTCTCCCT
Organism: Pelusios castaneus; assembly: GCA_007922175.1. Taxonomy (NCBI): domain Eukaryota; kingdom Metazoa; phylum Chordata; order Testudines; family Pelomedusidae; genus Pelusios; species Pelusios castaneus. The sequence goes on from ML685878.1 coordinate 1,206,637, forward strand.
GGATCCTGTCTCTGCCCTCCAGAGTATCTATCATTCACCCCAACTTGGTGTCATCCGCAAACTTACTAAGCACGCAGTCTATTCCATCATCAAGATCATTAATGAAGATGTTGAATAGAACCGGCCCCAGGACCGACCCCTGGGGCACTCCACTCGTTACCGGTTGCCAACTAGACATCGAGCCATTGATTCCTACCCGCTGAGCCCATTGATCTAGCCAGTTTTTGATCCAGCTTACGGTCCACTCGTCCAACCCATACTTCCTTAACTTGCCGACGAGAATGCTGTGGGAAACTGTATCAAAAGCCTTGCTAAAGTCAAGGTATACCACGTCAATGGCTCTTCCCGCATCCACAAATCCAGTCATCTCATCATAGAAGGCAATCAGGTTGGTCAGGCACGATTTGCCCTTGGTGAATCCATGTTGACTGTTCCTGATCACTCTATTTTCAAGGTATGGCAGAAATTGGCTACATCCCTGTCATCAAATGGTAGATTCGACATGCACTTGGAGGTGTTCCATGATACACCAAAGTTATAATAACAACTTCCTAACGTCAACCAGAATTCATAAGATGTATATAGACAAAGTCCACGAGTTCCCATATCACATTGTCCACGCAGGCTCTGCCATGGATAAAGGATTTCATACTTTATTTTACAACCCTTGTGAACAGGACACACTTCCTCTTCTTATTCCTTTATTTAATCCAGAGGTTACTTGTGCGCCAGAATAACAGCTTCTAGATTAACAAGGTCTGGGCAGAATAAAAGCTAACATACAATCTAAAATAGATGTAACATAGAATGATGGTGCTTGAAAATATTGCTTCCATTTATGGACCAGAAGTACATATTTCGGGGAGGATTCAATTTCTTTTCCATTTAAAAATCTGACACCTTGAATTCATGTCATAGACTAATTCAGCAAGGTGCAAGAACGTGTCTCACTTTGAGCATGTAAGTACTTGCAATGAAGTTTTAAAGTGAGGCACATGCTTAAGTATGTTGCTGAACTGGGGGCAAAAAAGGATTAACTATGGCCTATCCAGACCTGGTTCTCACACATGGTATTGAAACAATAACCTCCAGAGATGAAAACCATGAGTCACTACAATATAAGATATAAAGCTAGTTAGGAGCTTTAGTGGACTCACAGGTTCTATGGATCAAGCAGAAGCAGCATTAAGGACCCCCATTGAAAACATGTTCCAGACTGCACGGAAGCAGATGGCTCACAGAAGGGATATGAAGAATATACGGTTAGGCATCAGTAGAAAGTCTCACAGCTGTCAATTTACAGCAGATGAGGACCTGGTCTAGTTAGCTGTAGGGTAAATCCGCAAATTGCTCCAGCTTGTCTCTTGTCCATTTACCAAAACATATGTATAAATGCAGAGTCCCAACAGAATCATTTGGAAGAGTCCAAGGGAGAACTACAGTACCAATATTTCTCAGCATCAGTTCTGTCTGATGTTTTCAGTAGATTCTATGTTAATGTGGGTGGTGGGTATTCAACTAGATTGTGAATAAAGACAGCATAGAAGCACATTTCCAATTTTTTCTATCCCAAATTTAGAGGGAATAGCAGCAGGAATTTTAACAGCCAACTCCCAAATGCCTATATATCCTTTATGGGGAAAAAAATCAGGCCAAGATTTTAAAAAATGGATGCCCACAAGTTAGACTCCTGAATCAATACTTCAGCATCTAAACAAATAGCTTTAATTTCACTTTATATTTCAGTACCTGAATAAATGGTTTTATTTTCAGTATAGCATCCAGAAGTACACATTCACTTCAAATGAAGCTGTGAATCTGCAAAATTTTTGGAAAACAGACTACTTATTTATTTCCAAATAAAGAATTAAGAGCTGGACTTGAATACCCATTTTGAAGACCTTGGGTCTGGGCTTTTAAAAATATTTAATTGATTTTCAGACAATCAGCCAGGATCATTAGACATTAAATATTAGTGCTTTGAAGTCTGAGTTTTTGACTGTTCATTCAGCTACTAGTCTTGTCTTGAACAGTAGGGGTTGGAAAATGTGTTTATTTTTCTGCAAAAATTTAAAGACAATGACAAAATATTGTTTTGCTAATATTTTCTATGGAAAGTTTTGACTTTTTGTCAAAAGATTGAAAACCCCAAAACCGAAATATTTTCATTGAAAAGTCAAAAAGTGAAAGACTGAAAATTGGAAAAGTCTACAGTCATTCCCTGAGAGAAGGGAGATGTGTTTGAATGCAACAGGGTCCACTAGGCTATTGTTACCCCCTGAGAGGATGGAGTTTGATCCAGTACACCTAGAGAAGGAGGGGAACCAGAAATTGTAGGAAGCAGTCCAGGGAAAGAGCAACAAGGGCTGAGGGAAAGCAGACCACAGTTGGCAAGTACAGTGTCCCTGGACTAGAACCTGGAGTAATGGGCAGACCTGGGTTTTCTTACCAGCTGCTCAGGAAGTGGTACCGTGAGGGCAGTGCCAGAAAAGACTGCCTGGTAACATTTATGTGGAAGAACTTTGGTAATCTTGGAAAGGGAAACCATATAATGACCCAGTCAGAGGCCTCAGTCACAAGGAGGAGGCTGAAGTTTCTGGAGCAAGAGATGTTGCAGGACAGTCAGAAGGAGGCACCACCTGCATTGGGTGTATCCCATCACAGTTGGTGGAGAATGCAGGCAGTTGGTTGCCTCAGTAAAAGGGGAGTATGAAAGAGTGGGCATGCAATTATCCCTGATAAAGTGTGTGTAAGAGCCTGCAAAGTACTGTATAAGGCAGTCACCCCAATACAAGGGAGAGTGAAGAAACTAAAGTAGTTGGCAGAACAAGGGACAAAGGAACCACCTCATGTGGAACCCTTTTGCTGAAGGCAAGTATAGCTTCCCAAGTTGGCCCCCAAAGTTGTTATTCTCATCTAGCAGGGCTCAGAAACAACTAAAGGATTCAGGCACTGATTATGCAGGTCTTAAAGTTCTAACAGAGATAATGGGAAATGCAGTTGTACCCGCAGAGTTATTTGACAATGTTGGCTGAACAGCAACAGTGTTTGCTTAGGACAGGGGTGAGCAAAATATGGTCCGTGGGCTGAATCCGGACTGCCCAAGGGCTCCAACTGGCCCATCACTCCCTGGCCCACTTCCCCCAGTCGCCAGCTATTCACTGCTCTGGAGCTGGCTCTTCCCTCTCCCGTCCTGGACGGTGCTGTGTTGCTCTGGGGCTGAAGCTGGCATTGTAGTGCCCCGTTCTGATTCCTGACTGGCGCTGCGCCACCCGCTTCCACCTCCCTCCACTTTGCCCCCCCAACCACCTGCTTTCCCTCGCCTCCCCTCCCCCCAGCCAGTTTTCCTCATCCCCTGGCTCACTTTCCCTCACCCCAGGCTCCTTCTGCCCCTCCACCGGCTCCTCTCTGCAACTCTCTTCCCCACCCAGTCCCAGACCAGCTCTCCGCCACTTCCACCAGCCCACCTGTCAATATTATTACCCACCCCTGGCTTAGGATCTTCCAGGCACAGACTGGCAGAAGCTATGGAAAAGAGGTTCTGGTATTATTAGGCCAATGGCCCCAAAAATGCTATGCCTGTGGGAATTGGGGACACGAGAACAGAGAATGCTCCTACAGGAGTAGTGAGAAGAAGATTTGCCCTCAAGAGGGAAAGGAGGACAGACACATGTTGTGAGAGTAGGAAAGGGGGCTTTTTTGCTGTAGGAGGTTAGGACATGAGAAGAAGTATTTTCCTCAGAAGAAAAAGGAAACTAGCCAAGAAAAGGGCAAGGTGTCAAAAAGAGACTAGAAAGAAGTGCCAGAGACCCAGAATTAGTGCAAAAGGGGGTGAAGAAAGCCAAAGGGCTGAGAGGGGGGGAAAGGGAGACAACACTAGAGGGAAGAAAGAGTTCCTTAGAGGCAAAGTTAAAAGGTACAGGGACCACTATGGAAACTAAACAGTTTGCAGTGAGAAATTAGATCTTGAGGGAAAGGGAGCTGTGGGATTCTGAAGAGCAAGTAACGGTGCTGCAGGAGAAATTCGGAGCAGCTGAGCATGCAAAGGCTGTAGAGGATTTAGAATAGCAGCATAGTGAATATCGGGACACCAGGGAGGACAAAAGCAGATTGTTTTTCATGGTGGGGGACCTGGAGCAAGAGAGAGATGACCTGCAGACTCAGCAGAGTCAAATGCAGGGCAGAAGACACCCATGCCCCTGAGGGATATAGTTCAGAACACAGAATAGAGGGTGGAAGTTGGTTCCCCTATTTGCCACTGGGGAAATAGCACCATCAGGGTTATGCTAGAGAAGACTGTCTGGGGCTATTTGTGTGGAATAACTTTGGGTAACACCAGAAGGGGAAACCATGTAGTGACCTGGATGTCATCAAGAGGAATCTGCTGTTCCTGGAGCAAAAGGGACCACAGGGATAGTCAGAAGGAAGTGCCAGCTGCAGTGAGTGGACCCCATCACACAGGCATTTCCTATAAAAGTTTTTTTATGTCAAAAAAGCAACTTTGCATCAAAATATAGTTTGAACAGAAAAATTTTGACCTGTCCTAGCCTTGTTAGTTAGGAAATATTTAAATAATTCTATTTCTATGTAATTATAGTATTTTTTTGTAAAAAAATTTGACAAATCGATAAGACCTTTATAGGCCAAGCTGTTGTAGAAGCATAAACCACCTCTCTGTGGAAACAAGGGATTACTACAGAAGGGAGAAAACAGGATGTGAACAGAATTTGTTTAAGGAGCATAGCACCTCTAGTTCATACAACCATATGTAATGACTAAAAGACTCTTATTGTTTTCCCTCGGTATTAGGCCAGACCCTAAATGGATTAATTATTTTAAATGACTAAAGTTACACCATGGAGGGTATACTCAAATGGAAAACCTGGGGTTTGTGATTTGGTCCTTAGAGACCCAAGTCTGTTGGGAGTTATTTCTGTACCAGTCAATTGATGGAACCAGTATTGCTACCAGATAATCAGGATTTGGAAACAGCAAGCGCTGCTGAATTTTTCTGCAGTAAGTGAGATCAGCTTTAATTTTGTACGAGCCCTTTGTTCAAATACGTTTCATTCCAATACTTTGCACCTTTATAAGAAATTTAACTTGGATAGGAACTGGAAAAACTTTGAAAAAGTTATTAATGTGGGGGATAGGGCTCATCTGTATGAGAAAATAGTCATAGACTTGGAGTATCCCAGATCCATGTGTCTTTGATAACAAATTGAGTGTCTAAAAATAGGTGACTTAATTTTAAAAGATTTGTAGAATCTTTGGCAATATGGACTCCACTAACTCTGACTATGTCTACACTGGCAAGTTAGTTCGAATTAAGGAGGTTTAATTCGAACTAACTAAAGCCATGGCTACACTAGGCTTTAGTTAGTTCGAATTAAGGGCTTCCTTAATTCGAACTAATAAATTTGAATAGGGTATTCAAACTAAAGGGTTAATTCGAACTAACTAACTAGTTTGAATTAACCAATGTGGCCATGTTAATTCGAACTAATTTCTTAGTTCGAACTAACCAGCTATTGAAATGAATGGGGATCGCTAATTCGAACTAAGTTTTCCTAGTTCGAATTAATCTAATTCGAACAAACTAAAATTAGTTTGAATTAGTTAGTTCAAACTAACTAATCCGAACTAATTTTAGCAAGTGAAGACATAGCCTCTGATTGGAGTGGTAACCAAGGAGAAAGGAAAACTGTCCTAAAAGGCCTCTAAATAATAATAATAATAATAATAATAATAATAATAATAAACCTTTTTGGTGAAAATTTTCAAACAAAAATTTTTCCTTCAATATTCTATGTTTGAAACTTCTGATTTTTCACAGGAAAGTTTCAAAGGGAACAAATATACATTTTTTATTTCATTTCAATATGCTTTTCAAAAAAAAAATCCATTCCTCAATTTTCATTTTTTTCTCTGCTTCCTTTCCCTTTTCTCCTTCTTGCCACTGAGTGCTGTAGAATGAAGAAGAGATGGGCGTGGCAGATGGGTGTGGGTAAGTATGGGGGTGTGGTCAGTATCTCCTTTTTCTCCTCTCTCTAATTTACAAAGATTCCCCAATTTTGGGAAAAAATTACGCAGTGCCAAAAGAATAAAAGAAACTTGCTGTGGAGCTACTGGGGGAAAGTTCTACCCTGTTTAATATCATTGTCATTTCTTCAGGAGGGAGACAGAAGCTAGTTGTAGTCTTTGTCCTGAATGGTGGGGTGTCCCTCAGTGCTCCAAGAGCTCCTCCCTGGGCAGCCATAGGTCAGAGTTTAAATGAGGGGGCTGTGCAGGTTTCTGGTTTCATATGCCTCATTACAGAGCTTTGCAATCCATCAAGAAAACTATAATTTTGGGAATGGAGTCTCCTCTAAAGCAGCAGAGCAAGTGTTAAAATATTAATGAACTTCAGGGTTCTGTATTCAATATGGACATGTCTGAAACCACAAAAACCGCTCCAGGGAGTTTGCAAGGTGTACAAAAAATTACATTAAAAACTGTCCAAATTGGAATGATTTAGAGAGACTTAAAAAAGGATATTCAAGAATAGACTTGTTCTAAATATCTCCATGCTGATTTCAGTGCTTCCAAATGTGAGGTACAGGTATTTGCAGAGTCGTAAGTAGGTCAGTTATTTTTGTCACTCATTATTACGTGTGAAAGTGTGCGTAGTGAATGTATTAAGATACTGTAGTGGCTGAATTTGGGAAGCTTGCATTACTTTTACACATTTTTGGACATGTCTAAATGACACGATTTCCTGATTGCAATGTAAAAGCCAATTATTTTCCAAGTCCAGCCTCTTTGGACATGCCGCATGAAATCTTATTTTCTTATCATGAAGCTGCTTCTGTAAATACCAACCTGGCTTTGTTAAAGTTTGGCTCTGAAAGGAACTGGATACAAGTTAATAAAGCTTAGTGAGAAAAAATCTCTTTTCCTAGCCACCAAATCTTCCCCTCCTCTGCTGGTGTCATTCTTTATTAAGCACGGGCAACATGCTCTGAGCTGAACACAGCACAAAATATGTGACAGTCTCTGCTCCAATGCTTCAGTCGGCGGCCCTGATCTGATGCCCATGGAAGTCTGTGAAAAGAATCCCAAGAACCCTCTTCTGCAAATACTGACTAAGGGGCAAAGGGTGAAACAAAGCCCACTGAAGTCAGCGGAAGTCTTGCCATTCATCTCAGTGGGCTTTGGATCTGCTCACGGCACTGATTAATGTGAAACATCAGACTGCAGCCACTCCTAAGAGCAGTAAGCAATCATTAAGGTGAAATTCACCCAGCTACAGAGAGATGGCACCAGGCCCCTGTGCCCTAGTGAACCCTTAAACCATTTAATCCTTCAAAATAGGCTAAAGAGGGGCTAAAGCAGGGCTTGACAAAATTGGATCCCAGCTAAGCACAAGAGGGCATTCCTCCACTGCATTTCTGCAGCTGAGTTAGGAGCCAGGCTACAAACCCCAACTGCCAAAGCAACCTGGCACCTGGGTTTTGGGGGGCAGCTGAACAGAGCTACTCATAGACTCATAGGCTATGTCTACACTTACAAAGTTGTCAACTTTGTTAAGTTGACTTAACAAGGTTGACTTTAAATTGACTTAAAGTAGATATTGTTAAGTTGACTTAACAAATTGACTACTCTAAGTCGACTTTGTTAAGTAGAATTAACAGCTGAGATAGCTGCTCTATTGGCTTTAAGTCGACTTAATAAAGTTGACTTAGCGTTAATCCCCATCTACACGGGCCTTAAATCGACTTAAGGAATTGACTTAAGGCTTAAGTCGACATAAAAGGAGGTGTTAAGTTGAATTAAGGAAATGCTTAAGTCGATTTTTAAAAAGCCCAGTGTGGACATAGCTTTGTTTAGATCGACTTAAGCGTCCTTAAATTGACCTAATTTGCCAGTGTAGACTCTAAGGTCAGACGGGATCAATATGATTATCTAGTCTGACCTACTGCACAATGCAGGCCACAAAACCTCACCTACCCACTCCTGCAATAAACCTCTAACCTAGAACTGAGTTATTAAAGTCCTCAAATCATGATTTAAAGACTTAAAATACCTTGCATACCTGAGTTCAACTTGATTTATGAAACTTTGATGAAGAGTTGGAGGAAAATCGAGTAGATTTCTGTGTGGCTTTTTTATATGTACTGATAGTTTCATAACAACTGAAGAGATGTCACTTTCCATTAATGTTCATGCAACCAAAAAATAACTTGGAAAATATTTGTAGAAAATTGTTGAACTGATTCAAAAATGCTGCTGAGATGCTGGCATCTTTAATGGACTTGCTAATGAATTTGTATTTTTTTTATTCAAATGAGTGTGTGGGAATAATCTTTTTTTTGGTTTCTCAGCTCTCTCCTCTCCAGGAGTCAGGAAAAGAGACCAAAAATAGAGAAGTTACAGGCAAAATAATAAATTATAAAAGTGAGGTGGGGGGAGTTGATACTAATATGAATACTGCTACTGATTGGCTTATTACACCAGTGGATTATGGACTCAGCTAGTCTATGCCAGAATGTCCTGCTAGTATTCTCTAACTCCTTCAACTCTCTGCTGTCCCTCCCCAACCTACTGATTTATATAATTCCATATGAAATGACTTGTCTTTTTTTCTTCTATATGCTCTTTGGGGCAGGGAATTACAACTTACTATGGGCAAAATCCTGGCTTCATTGAAGTCAGTGGTAGAAAGTCCCTTTGACATCACTGAGGTGAGCATTTCATCCTGAATATTTGCACAGTGCCAAGAACAATGGAGCTGTGAGCTGATTCCTTTCTGCACTACTTTAATGATAATCATTAATAACAATACGTAAACTTTAAATGGTGTCAGATTGAGAGAGATGGATTTGTTAAATATCCCACCAAAGACAGAAATGGAACAGTCCTGTTCAAACAAGAACTAAGCATATGGTGAACCATAGGACAAATTATTACCCAGAATTAACACTTACAACCACCTGGCATACCCCTACTTCAACTATTCAAATTTAAAATGAAAGGATACCTGACTTGAATTTCCATTGCATTATAGCACTTTTTAAAATAAAAGCAAACAAGCTAATTCTTATTCAAACCTGGATTTCCTTAGCTGCCATGTGGCAGGACTTTTTTAAATAACCCTGCTGAAACATCAGATTGCAACCTATCACATCAGTCAAACTGTGTTACAGCCAGTAATAATCTACTGCAACTGACGTTAACCAACGTGACAAGCCAAATACAAACTCAGGGCTGGAGAATGCACAGAAAAATGCCTTTTGAGAAAACCACTATTTTAAAAGTATATGGGGTACTTGGATGGAGAGCATTGGCTTTGTTTGTTTTAAAGACAGTCGCCCATGGAGCACCTACATTGACTGCTAACTAGATGTATTTTTGCAAGTTCCAGAGGGGTAGCCATGTTAGTCTAGTTCAGCAAAACAAACAAGGAGTCTGGTGGAACTTTTAAAGACTAACAAATGTACTTATCACATGAGCTTTCGTGGGAGAAAATGGGCATTTTCTCATGCCCTGTAGATTGTGGTTTTTTAAAAAGCTGCATTCTTCAGGGTGAGAGGAACAAAGTGGTCAAGTAATGGAGAAGGAAGCATCAAAGAAAGGACTGACATATACACTGGTCTAGAATCAGATGTCACCGTGCTATAGCTGATTGCACTGCCTACTACTGCCGACCTGTCTTACTGCTGCCAGGTAGAATTGCTCTTATAACACCTGGAAGGACCAGTTGTTCTCCTTCATGCAGGAATTGATCACAAAACATGGACAATATTAGATAGATGTGGTATACACCATAGTAACAAAGACCAAGTTTGAAACAGACCAGTCTATCCGTGGAAATAGGTGAATAATTCATAATGAATAATTTGATTAATTTTTCCTCTTTTTAATGAATATTCCATGTCCATTGTCTAGTTTTCTCAAATATTTTCTTTATTACCCTCATGGAAAAGTCCTGTAGAATGGAACCAAGAGGGATATATAGGAATGGAACCAAGAGGGAAATATAGGAATTTAATGGGTTTCTATAAAAATTATTTTAAAATCTAGAATTTAATAGATAATATCTAGCTACCTATATGGCTTCATTATTTTAGTTATGCATGACTGATAAAGGATTCTACAGATTTCTTTTAAAAGAATTCTCTAGGAAGATTATTTTCCCTTTTACATTCTATGCAGTGAAATCCTGGCTTCATCAAAGTAAATGGCAAAATACCCATTTACTTCTGTGGGATTAGAGTTTCACCCTGGGTTTTTTTTCCATACATCTGGAATTATACACTGGAAAGTTTCCATGAATTCATCTGTAGATCAATCATGAACAATGGTGGACGGGAAGATGAATATGAGCCAACACAGTGTGCCCTTGTTGCCAAAAAGGCCAATGGCATATTAGGCTGCATCAGTAGGAGCATTGCCAGCAGATCGAGGGATGTGATAATTCCCCTCTATTCGACACTGGTCAGGCCGCATCTGGAATACTGTGTCCAGTTTTGGGCTCCCCACTACAGAAAGGATGTGGACAAATTAGAAAGAGTCCAGCGGAGGGCAACAAAAATGATTAGGGGGCTGGGGCACATGACTTATGAGGAGAGACTGAAGGAACTAGGCTTATTTAGTCTACAGAAGAGAAGACTGATGGGAGATTTGATAGCAACCTTCAACTACTTGAAGGGGTGCTCCAAAGAGGAGGGAGCTAGGCTGTTCTCGAGGGTAACAGAGGACAGAACAAGGAGCAATGGTTTCAAATTACAGCTGGGGAGGTCAAGGTTGGATATTAGGAAAAACTTTCTCACTAGGAGGGTGGTGAAGCATTGGAATGGGCTATCTAGGGAGGTGGTAGAATCTCCATCTTTGGAGATTTTTAAGGCTCGGTTAGACAAAACCCTGGCTGGGGTGATTTAGGGGGAGTGGTCCTGCTTTTTAGCAGGGGGTTGGACTAGATGACCTCGTGAGGTCCCTTCCAACCCTATTATTCTATGATTCTATGATAATTCATTTAAAGAATTCAATATTTGAAGTTTGACTGCTTTGATTTGACATATACAACATATTACGTCCACAGCATCACTGAGACAAAGATAATGGTGACAGGACTTAGCAATAAAATAAAAATAGCATTAAACCACCTTTTAAAAAAGGCAACATAGGTGGTTCTGAGTGAGACAGCAATATTAGCCTCATAAGAAGAGGAAAAGACATCAGAGCACTAGAAAAAAATAGCATTCTCACAAGAATTCATGCATAGACAAAGCAGAGCTGGAAAATAGGACACCTACAGGTTTAGGTCCAACTGGATCTAAATCCATGGGCATATTTTCAGGTCTCAAGATTTGACTCATTATAATGGTGTCTGACTGAAGGCTAGATTTGCCCTGCCTCACTTTGTGCTCCTCTGCATTCCACAACTTCTACATTTCTAAACCCCCTGGCATGTCTTTTTTTGTGATCTAACAGCCTGGTTTGGGTGTGTCCTATGGATGAATCTAGAGGCAAAATGGTCAGAAAGACTGCAGGTGGCAAGTCACCGTAATGAGCCATTTGATGGAAAAACCATAGTTAAGGTCAAATCATTTTACAATTAAAAATTGGATTGAAAATATAAATAAAAATTTGAAGTTTTGAAATGATCTTGGCCTATTTACAAAACCTTTGATACTAAACAAAATGCCATCAGGATGCTTCTACTCTAATATTTCTTGTCTACGTGACAGAAAAAAGAAAATCATTATAGATACCGTGTTCTTCGTTTCTTAGGCATTTGCCGATATTATACAGAAAAACAGACAGATTGATAGAGCTGAAATTTGAAGCCAGTCTCAGAGGATTAGTTTCATATTCACTTAGTTTCCTGTAAAGCTTCCAAGTTTATACTTATTCTTGAAGAAAAAGCTAAACTGAAGGTTGAAAGCCATTAATGATAACTCACTTAGATTTTAACTCATTCTGATGTTTACTTATTTTGATTTTAATTTACTCTGATGTTTTGATGCGAGTTTGTTGGCATGTCTCCATGAATGTAAGATCTAAATTGTTCCTACTTGGCATTTGGCAGCAGAGAATTCAGAATATTAGTGCCCACTGAAAGACCCCTTTCCTTGGGAGTTAGTCCAGACATTTCATTTCTATTGACAAAGATCTAGGTTCACTTTGATTCAAACTTGCTCAGATTCTAATTTACTCCAAGGGTTTTTTTGAGTCTTTACATCTCAGCCTAAGTGACCATACATACTTTAAATCTGATATCAACATGAAGGATACCAGCATATAGAAATCTGCCAGATATCAAAAACCCATTCCTATAGGGGCTTTGTTTGATCTGAGCCTCTGTTTCAAATCCACTGTCAATATATCACATTGGTAAGCAGTCAAAGCAACAGTGTGAGAACCAGTTCCCAGTATGCCATGATTTAAATCAGTTCTTAGCATGGTGAGAGGAAAGTCTGTTTGTAGAACATTAGTATGGATCAATTCACAGCAGGAATGCTTGTTAGTTTCCAGTACAGCTAGGAGTGAATGAGTCATCTTTTTAACAGAATGACAACCTAACATATACAGTCAAAGGAGTAGTTCAGTGCATCACAAACTGGAACTTTGTGCATCAGAAAGCTGAAAACTTCCTGGAATAAAAAGTGAAGATAACTTGCTCTTCCATGTTTTCCTTAGGAAATCTCATTAGGACTTACTCGTGGAGAATCAGAGTACATAAGGATCCTGGTGATGTCAGATATGGCAAACTCAGTGCCACACGGATGGACATGAAGTGAAGGTAATATGGTTTGTCCAACATGACGGTAGAAATATAATGGTTATCACTGTCAATATTGGGCTGAATCCTGAGAGCCTTAGTTTTTATTGATATCCCTGGGTGATTATCTATGTAAAGACCCCTTAGGGTTTGGGCTATTGTGATTAAAGAAGAGGGAATGGCATCCTAAAGCCACTCTTGACATATACCGAGCTAATTCTTAAGAACAGAAATACAAGGGAAACAACACAAAGGTTGCAGACAGAAGGAACAGAAACAAAGGTTGCAGGATTAATCTCAAGAACATGCCATTCTTCGGCACCCCAGAGAACTTCAGTTTTGAGAAACCTTCACAATGGAAAGACCAGAAGCAGCGTTTTGCAAGGTTTCAAACTGAAAACAAGCTCCACAAAGAAACTGGAGATATATGGGTATATCCTTCAAAGTATGTGATGGGGAAACAGGCAGAACATATCTTAGGTCTTTGACTTTAGTGAAGATAGTCACAAAGATAACTATGAAAGTGTTCTGGATATGTTTGATTACTCTTTTATGGCTCAGAGAAATGTGGTTTATGAAAGAGCAGCTTTTCATCAGAAACTTCAAGTACCAGGGGAAAATGTTGAATGTTTTCTAAGACCCCTGCATACATTGGCTGAAAACTGTGGTTTAGGGAATATAAAACATGAAAATATTAGAGACAGGTTGGTTATCAGATTAACAGCCACAGCTATACAGAAAGCAAAGCAATCTGAGATGGTGAGACAATAAAACCAAGAGCCACCTGACAAACTTGAAAGGCAAAACCTATCTTAGAAGTGGCTAATAGTTGCAACATGAGTACTACCCCTGAGGCAAGAAGAGAGAAATCCTAGGCTAAGAGAAACAAATTCCAGACTACATGCATGAGATGTGGAAAAAGTCAAATCTCAAGAGATGGTGCATGTTGAACCAGAGGCACACAGTGTAATAAATGCATGAAATATGGACATTTTGCAGCTCTTTGTTCTACCAAAGAAGTCAGGGTGTTGACTAATATGGCAGACAATCAAAGGCCATTGTTTCTGAGATCTATCATTTGTGATGACATAGATCCTTCCTGGAGAGAGAGAAACTGAATATTCATGGAAAAAACACTGATTTGAAAATTGACTCAGGATCTGATGTCACAATCATCTCAGAAGGCACTTACAGTCACCCTCAACTCCTTGTAGAGCTGAAGTCCCCTGACAAAGCTCTGACTAGCCCTGGCGGTATTTTGAACTTCATGGGGCAGTTCACACCTACAAAAACAAAAGCTGTGCATTCAAAGCGTATGTGATCAAAGGACCACAGATCAAGAGCCTTCTTACCCGCAATATAGCAGCCATGACGGGCCTAGTGACAAAGTTGGACGAACACTATGGTATATTAGGTGATATTAAACTTTTGAAGAGAGATCCACTACAAATAACTTAGGCTAGGTCTACACTACAAAAAGTTAGGTCAACTTTGTTAAGTCAATAAAATCAACTTAAGGGTTACTCCACGTCCACACCGTCCTTAAGTCAACTTAAGGAGTTGACTTAAGGGTTAAGTTGACCTAATGAGTGGTAGTTATAAAGTCAACTTAAGCTTTTATTAAGTTGACTTAAGGAATTTCTTAAGTTGACTTATTGAAAGCCTAGTGTGGACGTGGCTTAATTTAAGTCAACTTAAATTGCCAGTGTAGACGTAGCCTTAGAGACTAGGCTGAATCATATAGTGTACATATATCTTGGAGGATTCTTATTCCATTACTTCATAAAATGGAAAAGGGAATAGAGCATATTGGCATAATCGAGAAAATCTCTGAGCCAACATCCTCAGTGGTGCAAGTTATAAAGAAAAAGGAAAAAATGAATCTGTGTGGATCTTAAAAGTCTTAATGAAGCAGCTGTGAGAGAAAAATATATCCTTACAATACTAGTTGACCTTCTCCCTGGAGTGAAACGAGCTACAATATTCCCTAAACTGGATTCCTTGAGCAGATTCTGGCAAATTCCTTCAGCCAAAGGAAGTACTAAACTAACTACATTTGTCCCACCCTTTGGGAGATTTTGCTTTTGAAGATTACCCTTTGGATTACCAGTGCACCCGGCATGTTCCAAAGAAAGATGACAGAACTGAAAATGCACACAAATAGGGATGCAATTTTCATTGACAGTATTCTGATATATGGGTCCTTGATGGGCGTACACAACAAAGTCCTCAATGAAGTCCTAAGACTAATTAGTCACTCTGGACTGAAGATAAACAACCAAATATGAATTTTCTACCTATTCCAAACAGAGTTTTTGGGACAGACAGTAAATAAAGTGGAATCAGTCCTAGCCAAGAGAAAGTGAAAGCAATTCAAGAATGGAGTGTGTCAGCTAACATACCAAAACTAAGGTTTATACTGGGGATAGTAAATTACCTTGTTCAATTCCTACAAGTCCTTTCTCCTGGGGCTTGATCTGGCTCTGTTCCACAGCAAAGGGTGTCCGAGCTAGGCGCTTGACTTTGAAGCCTGGTGCCTAGCTGAGTGACAATTTTATCGACCCCTGAATTAAAGGAATGCCATCAGTGGATCAACCTGTCAGTGCAGTGGCTGGGCATCAGCAAAGACATAAAGAACCAAGTATCTGCATGTGACCATTGCTAATAGACCAACACAACACAAAGAACCTTTAATAACAACTCTTGTACTAGACAGACCTTGGAACAAACCAGCTGCAGATGTATGCGAATGCAAAGAACGACACTGCCAGCTCATCATGGACTATTTTTCTAAGTATATAGAACTAATATACATGAAAGTTATAACAAGTTGCAATGTTATTTAGAAATTGAAGCACACTTTTGCTCAATTTGGCATTCCATAACAACTATTGACAGACAACAGACCACAGTTCACTGCAGCAGAATTTAAGTCATTCCATCATATTACTAGCTTTCCTCATTACCCACTAGTGAATGCAGGGGCTGAAGGAGCTGTAGAGACATCCAAGAAAATCGTACTGCAGGAAGAGCCATTCCTTGCTCTACTGAGTTACGGCTTAATAACAATACAAGCTATTATAGATAATCCAAACAGCTTCTGACGGGAAGACACCGCAGAGCTACGGTTTCATCTATGGAAAAGTATCAATCTCCAAAGGGGCCAGACATGAAGAGAGTAGTCAAAGCAGATAAAAAGACTAAAAGAACTTAATGAACACTTTTATAGCTGATGCCCCTCAGAGAACTGACAAGTCTAGAACCTGGTAACCATGTTCATGTCAAATTGGATAGAAAGAAAGGATGGAGAATTCCAGCTGTCATAAAAAAAAAAAAAAGAATTCAGCACTCAGATCATATGTGATCAAGACCAACAGTGAAAAATTCAAGAGAAATCAACATCTACAGTTTGTTCCTCTGAAAGAAAAATCAACAGCTTAAAAAGGTGCAGAACAAGAAGGAGGTGACCCAAGCATTCTAGATCAGCCACAGCCGGTCTTTGCAAATAATGGACAACCAGATGACCAAGTTGTTACGTATTTGGGTCATGTCATTAGAAAACCAGTACAATTTTTTAAAATCACTTACCAGACTGATCTTGTACTGAACTTCAAAGACTATGTGATAGTGTATATTTTGTAGAACGTAAAGGAGATGTGATGGAATGCTGAGCTGTATTATACTACTCAGCCAGTAGGTGGTACTGTCTGTACAACACTTTATTTAAAACTAACTTCTGCTGCATCTGGCAGAGCTCTATCGGATGTTCTGAGGACCATACCTAGGGTGTATAGGCAAGCTCTATAGCCAGTCCGTATCTGATACAGAAATACATGACACTTCTGTGAAGGTTTGCCAGCCCAGCCCTTTGTTTGATGCCCAGGGGAAATGAATGCATACTAAGGGCAATGATGGTATTTCTGCTGAGTTACACTGAGCTGATCCTCCCTCTGGGCCCTAAATAGCTCAGTGCCATAAAGCTGGATCCCACAACACTAAGAAACTGTGCCGAGCTGTCGATGTGGCACAGATTGCATGCACAGTGTGCCCACATTTGTGTCTCTAGGTCCAGTGTAAAACAGCACACAGGTACCCATGCGCACACAGCCACTCAGTCCCTGCATATACACAACACCCCCGCTCGCTAACTCACTTGCACATAACCTTTCAGTGACATGCACACAGAAACATAAACAAGCTGACAAACAAAATTAAACAATTTCCCATCCATCACTCAAAAAAAGCTATACATGAAAGAAACATATTGTTCTTGCTATGTGTTCTTAAAAATACTTCAGAAACGCACAGATACTACAATGATGCGAGCCACAAAAACACATGGAGAAATAAACAGAATCCTGAATAAAGGTGCAACATTATTTCTGTTGATCAGTGATTAATTCTATCTCTGGATCTTGTTATCTATAGCCAGAATGTAAAAGGGTCAGAGCAGCAATTGGGGAGATGGAGGAGATAGCTGGAAAAATGGAGGTTCTACCAGAAACATCAGAGTCAGCCAAGCTTGCAGAAGAATGTGAGACTGATTTTTGTGCTTTGATTTTGTATCTTAAAAAAAAAATAGTGGCAAACCTCAGAAAAAAGATGAGATGAGGACACTAATGCATGGTCTATATGTCTTCTTGAGTATGAGGTAACAGCACAGAAATCCTAAGATGTGATGTCATTATCAATGGGCCAATATGGGCCCCTAATCAGCAAGGTATATAAACATCTGTCTAACTTTAAGCATATAACTAGCAATCTTCAAATCTTAACCATTTTGTTATGAATCTACTAGTATTTTTGATTTGCTTAAAGACCCAGCATCTGGAGTTGCGATATTATATCAGATTCCCAATTTTTTCATAGAATCATAGAACTGGAAGGGACCATGAGAGGTTATTGAGTACAGTCCCCTGCACTCATGGAAGGACCAAATACCCTCTTAAGCCATCCCTGACAGGTGTTTGTCTAACCTGCTCTTAAAAACTTCCAATGATGGAGATTCTACAACCTGCCTAGGCAACTTATTCCAGTGGTTAATCACCCTGACCGTTAGGAATTTTTTCCTAATATCCATCCTAAACCTCCCTTGCTGTAATGTAAGCCCATTGCTTCTTGTCCTATCATCCGAGGCTAAGGAGAACAGTTTTTCTCCCTCTGTTATCATGGCCACTCTCAGTCTACTCTTTTCCAGACTAAACAAACCCAGCTCTTTCAATCTTCCCTCAGAAATCAAGTGTTCCAGACCTTTAATCATTCTTGTTGCTCTTCTCTGGACTTTCTCCAATTTGTCCACATCTTTCCCAAAATGAGGTGCCCAGAACGGGACACAATACTCCAACTGAGGCCTAATCAGCACGGAGTAGAGCGGAAGAATTATTTTTCGTGTCCTACTCACAATACTCCTGTTAATACACCCCAGAATGGTGTTTGCTTTTCTTGCAACAGCGTTACGCTGTTGACTCATATTTAGTTTCTGGTCCACTATGACACCCAGATCCCTTTCTGCAGTACTCCTTCCTAGGCTGTCATTGCCCAGTTTGTATGTGTGCCATGGATTGTTCTTTCCTAAGTGGAGTACTTTGCACTTCTCTTTATTGAATTTCATTCTATTTACCTCAGACCATTTCACCAGTTTCTCCAAATCATTTTGAATTGTGATCCTATCCTCCAAAGCACCTGCAACCCGCCCCAGCTCGGTATTATCCGCAAACTTTATAACTGTGCTCTCAATGCCATCATCTAAATCACTGATGAAAATATTGAACAGAACCAGACTCAGAACCGATCCCTGTGGTACCCCGCTCATTATGCCCCTCCAGCATGATTATGAACGATTGATAACTACTCTCTGGGAGCAGTTATCCAACCACTTTCACATCCATCTTATAGTAGCTCCATCCAGGTTGTACTTCCCTAGTTTGTTAATGAAAAGGTGATGCAAGACCATATCAAAAGCCTTACTAAAGTCTAAATATACCACATCTACCATTTCCCCTCTATCCACAAGGCTGGTTACCTCGTCATAGAAAGCTAGCAGGTTAGTTTGACATGATTTGTTCTTGACACATCCATTTGACTATCACTTAACACCTTATTCTCTTCTAGATGTTTGCTAATTGATTCCTCAATTATTTGCTCCATTCTTTTTCCTGGTACTGAGGTTAAACTGACTGGTCTATAATTCCCTGGGTTGTCCTTATTTCCATTTTCTACATGGGCACTATATTTGCTCTTTTCCAGTCCTCTGGGATCTCTCCACTCTTCCATGATTTTTCAAAGATAATAGGCAATGGCTCACATATCTCCTGAGTCAGCTCCTTGAGTACTCTAGGATGCATCTCATCAGGCCCTGGTGACTTGAAGACATCTAACTTGTCTAGGTAATTTTTAACTTGGCTTTCCCTATTTTAGCATCTGATCCTATCCCATTTTACTGCCTTCCCCTACGTCAGGCATCCAATCGCTACAAACCTTCTTAGTGAAGACTGAAACAAATAAATCATTTAGTTCCTCTGCCATTTCCACATTTTTGTTATTGTTTTTCCCTCTTTATTGAGTAATGGTCCTGTGCTGTACTTGGTCTTTCTCTTGTTTCTAATGTATTTAAAAATGTTTTTGTTCTGTTAGTAGATGGTCACTAATGAGATGGAAACTAGTTCATCATCCTCATGGGCTACAGATACGTTCTCCTGCTTCTTTCTAAATACAGAATAGAAATAATTACTGCTTAAATAAGGGCTGTGGATGAGTATATTGTTGAATCAGGTCCATAGTGCTCATGGAGATATGCATCTTGAAATATCATAGTTAAAAACTTCATCTGCAAACAGGCAAATGGCTTGCCTGTGTTTGTGGGTACACCGCTGCCATCTGCAGAGTGGGAGCAAGAAATTGGATCTAATCCTGTTTGTGATGTCTCTGCTGATGATGGATCGCCAGCAAAGTGTACAAAACCGCATCCCACAGCATGATGCAATGGTTAGCAAGGAACTGTTGTACAGTCTACATACCCTGGACTGTGGCTATTGACGTAGTCATTTTCCACCTGTGGTTATTGTCTGTTACCGAGTGAGGAGGTGAATAAAATGTAGTTTCTACCATCAATAAGAAATAAACAGCATTGGTTTATAAGCAACAAATCATGCCAGGCAAACCTAATGGCTTTTTCTTTTGTTGCACGGTTGAGTTGTCACAGTTTCATGACTTTTTGCAGGAAAAATGAATCTATTTCAATCATTTTACAGTGAAGGTCAAAATACAAGGTGTTCAGGTTGAGGCATCTCAGAACTAGAAAGAGGCTGATAAATTCAGGAAAGAGCAGCAAAAATAGCGAAAAGGGCTGGAAGGATTTCCTCAAGAGGAAAGATTAAAAAGCTAAATATGTTAAAAATATAAAAGTGATTGCCACAATATTGTTGTGCACACACTGTGCTCTGTTCAGAAATTTAAGAGGCAATAACAACAAGCAATCTGCAATAAGATATAACAATCAAAGTCCCTGGGCATTTCATGGATCTGCACTGTTGAGCAACCTCAGATGGTCATTAGATTCTTGGAAGACTGCCTGGGATGGAATCCAGTAACGTCAAAATTCTGCTCTCGGACCTTGATGGCAGATCACAGCACAGGAACAGGAGGGGAGAGTATGAAAGACCACGTGATGCCTTAAATTCTCAGTGAGACCTGGGAGGAACTGAAACTTCCTGTAACAGGTTCCCATTGGAGGTCCTGACCTCTGTGGTTTTATCCTCAGCTCCCTTAATTCCCCTCCCTTTTGGTTCATGCAGTGAAAGTCCTGCTTTTAGGACAGAAGAATCCCATGCACTGCTACAGACTGGGGACTGATTGGCTAAGCAATAGTTTTCTGGAAGTTATAATGGACAAGAAGTTGTATATAGTAGGAGACCTGCCAGCAGATCAAGGGAAATGATTATTCTCTTCTATTCGGACTGGTGAGGCCACATTTGGAGTATTGTCAATATCAGTTCTGACCACTGCAGAAAGGATGTGAACACATTGGAGAAAGTCCAGCAGAGCGCAATAAAATGGTTATGGAGCTGGGGGCTGGAGTACATGATTTATGAGGAGTGCCTGAGAGAACTGGGCTTATCTAGTCTGCAGAAGAGAAGAGTGAGGGGAGATTTGATATTAACTTTCAACTACTTGAAGGGTGGTTCCAAAGAGGAGGACGCCAGGCTGTTCTCAGTGATGGCAGAGGACAGAACAAGGAGCAATGGTTTTAAGCTGCAGTTGGGGGAGGTTTAGGTTGGACAGTAGGAAAAAAATTTTCAATAGGAGACTGGTGAAGCACTGGAATGGGTTACCTTAGGGAGGTGGTTGGATCTCCATCCTTAGAGATTTTTAAGACCCAGTTTGACAAAGCTCTGGCTGGGATGATTTAGTTGGGGTTGGTCCTGCTTTGAGCATGGAGTTGGACTACATGACCTCCTCGGGTCCCTTCCAATCCTAATCTTCTAGGATCTGAGATTCTAAGAATGAGAAACAACTAGTGAGTGAGACTTAGCATTTCAGGGGGTCCCATTGGTGCATACTGGACTACAGTGCTCTTTATCATGACACAGATGTCCACCAAGACCTGCCTCCATATGAACCAGGAGTTTCCCGCCAAACCAGTGAGGGCTGACAAGTCTGGAAAACAAAGAATGGTGGGTCAAATGTGCCTCAAATCAGGATCGAATTCCAGCCCTCGCCTTTACATCAAACTAGTTTTAGTTCTCAGAGTTATCAATGCCTGTCTTTCAATGTGCAGTGAGGAGTTGAAGAGCTATTCCGAAGAATGAGAGTTGTCAGAGGGAGGAGAGGCAACACACTCATAGTCCCTTAACCTGCTGTCTTCAGAGAGGAAACCAGTTATGGTTTTACACAAGGAAAACCACAAGAATAGGGACCAATGTTATCTTAACCTCACCACCCATGATGGAGAACAAACTATGTCTAGCAAAACAAGAAGTCCTGTGGCACTTTTAAAGACTAACAAATTTATTACTAAGTTTAGGCATCCCATCCTGCAACCTTGGGAGTCAATGGCAGTGCCCCACTGGCTTAGATAGGAATGGGATTCAGCCCTATATAATCAATATAATATTTCCATTAGCAAACATGAGTGACTGTTTTCAGAAAAGGTTGTTATGAAACATGTCCTCTCCCCACGCGCAAAGCAAGGCCACCACCAGATTGCTGTATGTCAGATGTAAGTTCTGCTATCTGCAGTGCGTTCTTTAATGCACAAGCAACATTTACCACTGTATACCATGGTGCACATTACTGCAGCAGAACAAATAACCGAAAAACAAACCCTTGGACACAGCAGCCTTTTGGAAAGTGTGGTGTTTTGCTGCTTTGCTTTTCACTTCAAGAGCTATACATTCAAAACTTGGCTGTTTTTCCTGTTTGGATCCATCCCAGAGTCCCAGAACTTCCAAGCATTCTGCCGCTCAGTTGCGAGCCAAGTGGTGTGAATAACTTATTTCTCCAAAGGGATTTCCTCAAATGTATTGGTTATTCACACTTATGCAATGAGCAGGTTGTGACCCCAAGATGTGATGGTAAACATTTTGTTGAGAGAATTATATCCTTGCTTTTTGAAATTTTAATTGTTTGTTTATCATGTGATTTCTGTTCTCTTGCTGGATAAGTGTAGGTCTCAAAAGATGGATTAAGAGTCTTACGAAAAGTAACCAAAAAGATCATTATAAATTAAATGAAATTCAGTGAAGAGCAGTTAAAATGATCAGGGGACTGGTGAATTCGTTCTATAATGAATGGTTTAAGAAGCTAAATATGCACAATATGGATAACTAATGACTTGGGATTTGTAAGATTAAAGTCTATAAATATGTTAGGCTTGGATTTTCCAAGGGCCCGTAGGAGCTGGGCACTTACATCCCAATGAAATTCAATAGGAACTGAGTACCTAAGGTTTTTTGCCATAGGGTTAAATAGAGATCTTGGGGTTTTTTCTTATTACAACAGGTGATTTGACCCCACCTCCCTCTATATTCTGTTCTCCACTGTTTGAATCTAAACAACTGCTTTGATTTGCTGTAACAATCTGATTTGATCCTATGACTTACACTTCCCTGTGTTTATTTTCCTCCCGTTCTGTAAGTTCCCCATCTTCAAGCATCTGAAAAAGTGGGATTTTCTCCCACGAAAGCTCATGAAATAAATACATTTGTTAGTCTTCAAAAGTGCCACAGGACTCCTTGATTATTTTGCTGAACTAGACTAATATGGCCACCCCTCTGGAACTAAGCTTTTAAAGTTTCTTTGAAAATTCTAGCTATAGAGAATGAAAATATGAAACATGTATTTAGGATATCATAATTTTTACTAGAAGGCACCAGGTTTGGTCCCACGTGGCTGCAAGTTTCTCACTTGTAGGTATAAGTGCTGGTTACCAAGTTCAACCATGAGTTGTGTGAAATTTGAGTTGTGTTTTTCCAGTTATTTAAAATCATTGTAGTCACAATATAAATGTGTATTTCTCATATATGCATTATCCAGCAGCTAACAGCTCTCCAAACATGAAATTTATGCCTGTGCAGAGGGGCCATTGCAAGGTATGCAAAATATAAATCCCACAGCCATATTTGGGGGTATGTTTCTTATGTAGGTCCTGTGCCGGCCCCTTTAAGAATTCAGCCAATATAAGGGAAATTCAGGAATATTGATATGAAAATAGTAGCTTCTAATCTGTAAAATGGAACAATTAGTTTCATCAGAAAGTTTTAGAAATATATTTCATGGCCGAAAGTTTTTGTATTGCAGCCAAGAAGAGTTTCCCTCACCATAAAGTTGAAAAGCAAATTTTTTGATCCTTTTTGCCAAGGAACTACATCACTTTGATGGTGAAAGTGCTAACTGATTCCTTAGTTAGTGTAGATTGAATTGGTTGTAGTAGAAAGTTGACCGTGGTTTTCTGTGTTTATTTTTCATGACAAACATAAGTTACAGTTTTGACAGATGATAGCACTGTCCTTAATCCTGGCACCGTATTAGTCAATATCAACCTTACGTCAGTGCTTCAAATAGGGCTGACTAGGTTGGGTGCGTTGTCTGATCCTCAGCAATTCCCTTGAGCATATTGACATGGATGACAGTTGCAGCTTCTTTTTTCCTTTGATCACACTCAGTACCACTGACAAAGGATGAAGAACACGCATCTTCATGCCATTAATGTCGTTACTTGCTCGAGTTTTTCTTTCCCCCTCTATTTAATCAATGCTATTTTCCTTAACAATGTAGTTCTAAAGTAAAATCTGATTCTGCCTATAATTTTCAAGCACTTTGAGATATTGTCTCTTAAACCTATTCTCAGGATAAAACTTTCAAAAGAAACACCTTCAGAATGCAAGCAGAGAGCAAATAATGCGCGCAATCCTAAAACTGTTAAGAGCAGAATTCAGATTCACTGTGCATGAGGGCTGTGTTTCAAGTGCCTCATCATATGAACTGGCATATTGGGACAGACCAATGGCCCATCTGCTCCAGTATCCTGTTTTCTGACAATGGCCCATGCCAGACCCTTCAAAAGGAATGAACAGAAAAAGGTCATCATCAAGAGATCCATCCCCTTATCCAGTCACAACTTCTGGCAATCAGAGGTTTAGGGAGACCCAGAACATGGGGTTGTGTACCTGATCATTTTGACTAGTAGCCATTGAGGGACCTATCCTCCATGAACTTATCTAGCTCTTTTTTTTAACTCAGTTATATTTTTGGCTTCCATGACATCCTGTGGCAAGGAGTTCCACAGATTAACTGTGTGTTATGTGAA
The DNA here is from genome assembly GCA_007922175.1 of Pelusios castaneus. Lineage (NCBI taxonomy): Eukaryota > Metazoa > Chordata > Testudines > Pelomedusidae > Pelusios > Pelusios castaneus. Next base: position 1,231,206 of record ML685878.1, read on the forward strand.
GAACTACTTCATTATGTGCATTTTAAACCTGCTGCCTATTAATTTCATTAAGTGACTCCTGGTTCTTGTGTTATGTAGAGGAGTAAATAACAGTTCCCTATTCACTTTCTATTATATCCCCTTAGTAGTCTTTTCCCTAAAATGAACAGTTCCAGTCTTTTTAATCTCTTCCTTTTGGTGAAAGCTGTTCTCTGTCCCTAATAATTTTTGTTGCCCATTTTCTGTACCTTTTCCAATTTTAACCTATCTTTTTGAGACCGGGCAACCAGAACTGCACACAGTATTCATGGTGTGGGTGAACCATGGGTTTTTATATAGTGGCATTATGATATTTTCTGTTTTATTAACTATCGCTTTGCAAATGGCTCCTAACACTCTTGTACCTTTTTGACTGCCACTGCACAATGAGCAGATATTTTCAGAGAACTGTCCACAGTAACTCCAACATCTCTTTCTTAAGTGGTAACAAGTACATTAGAACCCCTCATTTTATATATATATTGAGATTATATCATCAGGAGCAACCCACTTCCCCTGGACACAGGCTGCCTGCAATCTGTCTGTCTTGCCACACAGCCCCAGTCCTGCTGCACATGGCAAACATTTACTTTCTAGCAAAACAAACAAGGAGTCCTGGGGCACTTTTAAAGACTAACAAATTTATTTATCGCATGAGCTTTCAGGGCAGAAAATCCCACTTCCTCAGATGCTTTCTAGCTCATCGACTCAGCTCATGTCTCACGGCAGATCCAGCTTTTACTCTGAAGAAGTTTTTAAAAATTAACAAGGAGTCCTGTGGCACTTTTAAAGATTAACACATTTATTTTTCGCATGAGCTTTCGTGGGCACAGTCCCACTTTGTCAGATGCCAGAGTGGAGGAAACTTACACTAAAAAAAAGACATACCGTACAGGAGGGGAAGATAAATCCTGTGATTACATTTCACTAAATCAGGTGAGATTACTTCAGCAAATCAAACAAGTTGTATAGATTCAAACACAACATATCAGAAAGTGGTGAGGCTGAGAGAGGTGAGAATCACTGTTAGTAATGAAAAACTAAGGAGGAGTCCTGTGGTCTATTTAAAGTTTAATGTTTGTAGTGGGAGAGCCAGCTCATACTTTCATTGAGACCCCAGTTGATGGCATTGAATTTGCATATGAATTCTAACTCTGAAGTCTCTCTTTGAAGCCTTAATCAAGAGTAAATGTGCCTGAGAATACATACAGATAAATCCATTGCTGAATGGCCTGGGAGATTAAAGTGATTTCCTATTGGGTTTTGAATGCTCTTATTTCTGATGTCAGATTTGTGCCCATTTATTCTTTTGTGGAGAAACAGTCCTGTTTGTCCGATGTAGAAGGCGGAGGGGCATTGTTGGCAGGGGATGGTGTATATCACATTGGTGGATGAGCAGGTGAATGAGTCCCTGATACAGAAGCTCCTGTGATGGAGACATTAGTGTTGATATGTGGGCAGAGTTGGCAGCAGGGTTTGTTGCAGGGATATGTGCCTGCCTTACTGTTTTTGCTGTAAGGTCTGTAGTTGCTGGTGAGTATCCATTTAGGGTCGGGAGCCTGTCTGTAAGTTAGGAGAAGCCTACCTCCCAAGGCTTGAGAGAGTGAGGGATCGTCGTGTAGGATACACTGTAGGCCCTTGATGACGTGTTGTAGAGGTTTGAGTTGGGGGCTGTAGGTAATGCCGGCGATGTTCTTTTGTAACTTTTGTAACTTTTTAAGCATTGCTTCCCCAAAGGGACAGTGGGTGCTGGAATCTAACTTCAATCAATCCCAAACAGGCAATATCTGCTTGGGGAGGATCGAAGTCACAGGCTGACTCTCAGTGTGCACTAAAAACATGAGAAGAAGAATAAAATGTTGATACCATGATTATATGATCACACCATCATAAAATGTTGATATGACTTTTTAGAGGCTGTGTCTCAGGAACCTACGCCTCCCATAGACTTTTTTACCTGCACCCGTGCTCACAGCCAGTACAGATTGGAAGAAGGCAGTACACCTGCACCAGTTCCAGTGGGACCTGTAAGAGGAAGTTAAAGATGAATGGCCCTGATGGAGATGCCTGCAAGTCTGGTTGCCCCCATAGATCTCACCATCTATGTAGATAATCAGTTATAGGAACGAAGGGAGGAAAAATGGTGGGGGACGGGGAGGGTCTTTCATCTCTACTATTACTATCTGTGTCCAGCTACCTCTTCATCAATACCTCCTGTTGAGTTGGTGGAGAGAGATATTGGCTGTTAATGGCTCACTCCCACAGAAAGGAAAGGACGACATCAGCACCATTTCTGCTTCAACTGCAGTGAGTCTGTTCACTCCATCTCTACTTGCCCCGTATAAACTTCAAGGAATCAGGGGAAAGCGTTCCCCCTCACTTCAGCCCCACCAAGAGCTTCCCACTTGCAGATGCAGCTCCAGTTGCTCATAGCCCGGGAGCTCCTGAGAAGCGCTGTCCTACCAGTCCTCAAGCACATCGGTGCAGCCGGCTGTTTCATAGACACAGTGGCAGCCTGGATCCAATGGATTCCTCTGTAGCAGAAGGCCACTCTGACTTCACAAATTATTAGTGATGGGGTTCCACTTTGTCTGCTGGCCCCGTAATGGAGCAAACAACTCCCCTGAAGACTAGGATTCAGGAGCACTGAGAAAAATTACAATTTGGCACGATCCATTCTCCACATTTTCTCTTGATCCTCAGCATCTCCCGGCAGTCCCTCCACAATCTGCTCGCTTGGTGCTAAGTCTGTTTTCCATCAAGGTTCTGTTGGCATCAGGGTGAAGGATCAGTGAGCTTTTAGAAAGAATAGCTCATTGCTCGTTGTTCCCGGCAGGTAACATGATGGAAGCCATTGAACAGCATGCTAAAATGACTTACGCACTAGTGCAGATCTGGACACGCCACCTGCAGCTGTTGACTTTTCAGCCTGCGTCTCCTCCAGAAGGCTGGCAGCAATCAGGAGGCCTTAGTCACATCATCGTCATTTGATGAGATGGTATTTAGGCATGGGATTCCATGATGTGACTATTGGCGTCGGTAGCTTATTGCACTGAGATAAAAGCATAGGCCTTTGGCACAAGAGCTGGGATTTACGGAAGCACACAGCCGCTGTTAAACCAATGGGAGTTTTGCCACTATTGACTGTTGAGTTCAGAATGTGTGCTGGAGTTGATAGATATGCAATCTATGTGACTGCTGGAGCTCCACATTACCCATGAGACAGTCTCCCATTGCTTCCAGGCTAGGGCAGCAACCTTGGGCCCTTTGTGAGTGCTCCTACAATGAGGATCTGCATACGGTCATGTATCTCAGCTAAAGGCTAAGTATCAGCCTTTGCTGAGAGATTCTTGCAGATGGGGAGAAGACTTGTACTATAGAAAACTTGGGCTGGAGCAAAGGAGAGTCCTTTGAGTCTAGCAGCATTTGAGTCGATTTTTGTGGTTTTCTGTCTTTTTCTGATCTTCACACAGGAGAGCAAAAATGATGATGTGGCCTTGAGTAAATATTATGGAGTGGAGGGCAGAGTTTCACCATCTTGTCTGAGGCAAAGAAGTAGTAACAATTCATTTCTGTAAAGCTCTTTACCCTCCTGGATCTCGTCTGAAAATGCCTCTATCTAAAGCGAGAGACAAGGTGGGTGAGGTTAGGTAATATTTGTAATTGGACCAATTTCTGTTGGCAAGAGAGACAAGCTTACAGAGAGCTTTTCCTCAGGTCTAGAAGAGTATGATAAGTGTCACAGCTGAAGAAAAGATGGAACAGTTTGTTTAACTTAGGTAGTTGGCACATATTCTCTAAGGGACCATTCAAAGTGAAATAGCCCATAAAGACCTCTGCAGTCCTCATAGGACTAAAATGTTGAGTGAAGAACCAGTGTCTACGGACACAGACTAGTATGTAGGCCCTGTCCCTCTGGTTTTAGTTTTAGAGCTTCATGGCAGGTGTTTTCTCTCATCTCAGCATAAGTTAGCTCTGGTTTCCATCTGCTCATCAGGACTCTCAGCCTCAGGTGAGCCCACATTTTCATGTTTCCACAGTGTCATCTTCTCATAGCACTCTGCTGGTTACATGGCCACCTTATTCACTCTGCGGGGTCTCAGAGCTCAACAACTAGCAGAAAATTCCTGTCATGCTGCTGCCTCCCTTAGGCAAATTTCATTTAATTAAGTCTTCATTGTAATGGCTTTGTCCAAACAACATAGTCTTTGGCACCACATGTAACATTTCTTGCCATGCTTCATGAGTAAGATTTTTTTTTTAACCTTTAGGTGACCTTATTTTTTTCCATACAATATAGAAGCCACAAAGGAAAATGACACATTAGGCAGAACTGAAAGGTAGGACATATTGACATATAGACGGACGGTACATTCTGGGACACTAATTTTTTGTAATTTCCTGAAGTGATTATTGTGGATTAAAAGCTCTGCTTGCAGTTATCGATTCATATATATCCGCCTATATATATTCATATATATCCGCAGTTATCGATTCATATATATCCGCCTCATTACTGAGCCTGAAATAAGCACTTTGCATTGATATGAAATTTTAAATGAGTTTATATCATTTGGCACTTGAACTTTTGGCTCAGTTTTGTTTTATTTTTAAATGTGGTAAATAGTTCAGTTCATAAAAATTCACCTTGATGGACAGGTGAGTGGAGGGGAAAGGGCGGGGGAGACCATCACACCCATGTTTACCAAAATCCTCTTTGAGTCATTGCTACAGTCTAGTGGATCCATCTTAGAAAAACCAAACAGCCAGTGTTACTGGCCCTGACTTACTCTTCACACTGCTGGTGGTAGTAAGCTATAAAAGCTATCAGGATTGGCACATTACACGTCACTCTGAAATTTAGGATACTTGTGAATCATTGTGAAGTGATTGGCACATCTACAAGCAGGGTTGAGAGCTGTTTCTGATCAGAAACAAGAAGTCCCATGGCACTTTTAAAGACTAACAAATGTATTTATCTCATGAGCTTTCGTGGGAGAAAATTCCACTTTGTCTGATTGTTGAAATGGAAAATGTACAGTATGGAAGGGAAAAAATAAATGCAGTGAAGCGTAAGTCACAAGATCAGGTCAGATTATTTCGGCAAACCAAACAAGTTGTTTTGATTCAAACACTGTGGAACAACCCCTCCAACCTTAAGCAGATACTCACCAGCAACTACAGACCATACTGTTTCTGTTGTAAGGCAGGCACATACCCCTGCAACAAACCCCACTGCCATCTCTGCCCACCTATCTGCACAAATGACACCATCATAGGACCTAATCAAACCAGCTACTCCATCAGGGGCTCATTCAAGAGTGTTTCTCTTCATATATCTCTTTGCTCTATAACGGTGATTTCTCACGGAGTGCCGGGATTTGTATAGTTTGCCTCTAAAGGTTTGACTGTGACCTCCATAAACAATTTAGTAGAGAATTCTATTATTTCTGCTGGGAGAAATACATATTTCCAAGAGGGAAATGACCCTGGGAGTTAGCTAGCTGGAGATAGAGCATGGTGTTGTGCTGCTGTAGCACTATGCCTAGGGATAGAAAAGGTGATTGTACTCCTTCAAGTTCTGCCCACAAAATAAGCCCCACCCATATGAGTCACCAGAGACACTATTATGCAGCTATTGTGCTGGTCACGTGAGCCACTTGGCTCCACTGAACTTCTTGAATGTAGCTATATGCAATGAGGCCCATGGACTCTCCTGGGCTCTTTGTCCTTTTGACTCTTTCTTGACTGAGAGGAAAAAATTACCAGAAATGTAGAGGAACTGGACTGAAGAGAGGAAAATAGGCTTTCAGAGGCCTTTACATTAAGTATTGCAGACAACCCATTCGACCATGAAGGTGGTTTTCAGTTTCTCTTGGAATCAAAACGGTGTAAGGAAGAAACCATGCTGAATTTTGTTTTCCAAAGTGTTAGGCAACAGGGACAAAGACTGCTTAATTTGAGCTGTACAAGGAAGAGAAATGCAATAGAAAGAACACTTAAGTCCTTCTACTTCCTAAGTTAGCCCAGTAAAGTAATGAAATTCCTAGAAAAATCTACTACTGTACTAGGAACCATGAGGTGGATAATATGCCCATCAAAACTAAGCTAAAGGTACTAAGCTAAGGTAAGGAAAGTTTCTTTACTCAGGGACTCAACATAACTGGAAAATCCACGTGAAATTTGTCAGCACCAACAGAACCCTGGGAAACCCTATCCAAAAGCAAGAGACAATAATAAATGTTATAATAATGATAAATATTATTATTTCTGTGATTGGAAGCTAGATGGTTAGACAGATTTGGTCCATTGAATTATGTATTAGTGCATTGTACACACAGCTATGGTTTGTCCCTGGATCCCAAGGACACCACAGCTTCTCAAGATTTCAGACACAAAGACAAGTTCAGGAAATAGGGCAGATCAGGATGTAAGTATGTTCTATATGGAGTCTAAGGAGGAAATGGAATATTGTGGAAGCTGAATATTGCTCTTTCTACTTTTTGCCAATGTCGTAGCTAATACAATTTGCAATGGGTCTTTACGAGATGGAGGGTTCCAATGTTAACACTGGGTTGGTTTGAACCCTTGTGTACATGAGTTTAGAGAGATCAGATTGCATATACACCAGCAGGGTTTGGACAGGCATATCCTATCCATCTAAATCATTACGTTAAATTAAATAAATACCCAGGTTGGAATTTGGCCAGGGCGTCAGTCACACTTGTGGAAAATAGCCTGGGCCCTCAAACGGCCAGGGTATAAATAATATGGCGAGCAGCCCCTCCAGACCTGTACCACAGTGCTGGTGTTGCAGTTCAGTGGGGCCTCAAAAGCAGGGGCACGATCCATTGGATTATCAACCCCGCTTTTTGAGGCATGCTGGGTTTCCCTGGCAAGTCTCCTGTCTGTCTTCTCAACTGGTCAAATACAGCTGGATGAGATCACAGCTCCAGATGGAACAGCTTCCATTTGGAAGTAAAAGGGGTGCTTTGAGGCAGCCTAGCAATTGGCACGCTTGATATCTGGCTCCTTGTTTCCCTGGTAAAAGTGCCTCAATATTTCAGGCAGTAGGGTAGGGAAACCTGGGCCCTCCCACTCCACCAGGTCCCAGCCCAGGGCCCTGTTTGAACTGACCCCTGAGCAAGAATTCCTCAAAGCAGGGAGTAAATCCACTGCCCTGTGTTACTGCGTACCGGAGTCCCATCAGTCTGGGGCATGGCCACTAAGTCCAATTTGCTGCGGTGGCTTGCATCCCATGGTGCTTTCCATGGATCATGGGCAGACCCCAGCCACAGTCCCAGTCTCCTTCAGATGGGGCGGCCATAAATTGGTCAAGCCAGATCTCTTAATGTCTCTTAGCCGCAGTCACCCAGTTCCCTCAGGGGCTGATGGCTCCTAGGTCTACTCTACAGTGTCCCTTGGCTGGGAGACAGAACGTGCTCCCTGGAGGCTGCCTTGGCTGGCAGCCTAGTGGCCCTTCCACTCAGGTAGGGAGGTAGCTAGCTTCCTGCCTCTTTGCCAGTCAGCCCTGAGCTAGGCCTGGATTTCCCCTTTTTTCCCTACAGGACTGGCATTGGCTTCAGGTATAACGGGGTGGGGCTCACTAGACCCAAGGACTCCCTTAACCGCTGCTGTACTGGTGGGCAGTTTCTCTGCTTCATCCCAGCATGTTACAGTGGTTGTGCCTTGCACTGGCCTGCACTGGGATCCCAGGCAGCATTGTGCCTTGGGGAGGGCACTACACCTGCTAGAGATTCCCAGAGCACAGGGAGGACCTCGTACTCAAGAAGGTGGAGCATGCGCTCCACTCCATAGCTGGATAGCTTTGCGATAGCCTGACCTCTTCCCCACTTACACTGGGCCAACTGTGCCATAGGGCTGGGGTAGTGTTTGTGGCTGTTCTGTTGTCCCATATACAAGAGCAAAGCCCTGCATTTCTCAGTCAGCTGAGGTGGTTTCTTTATGAATAAGAGAGACAGAACACAGTGATTTACTCTCTCACACGCACATGTGAACGGAAACACAAAATGGCTATGGCCCACGCAGGGAGAAGTCTCAACATTTAATAGTGCTGTACACAGAGAACTGAATGGCAAGACCCTTCTGTTACGTAGCTATGTAAACCACATGGCCAGCCACGCCTTTCCCAGGTGTTATGTAAGGAGAGGAGATTTCCTGGGCATTCTTCCCCCTTGTAAGGGCCAGCAGTCTGATCCTTTCCAATCTGATCCTTTACCGTAACTGTCTGAGAAGTAAGTAATTCTGAATGCTAATTTCTTTCTAATTTCATTTCCTTCCCTCCTTTTGTAGTCCCAAATCAGAAATTCTTTGAAGAACCCAGAGATTACTACATAGAATAAAATTTTCATCCTCAGAATGTATCAGTCACTCTGCCCAAAACACGACTATAAATAGTGCGTGTTCAGATTTATTCCGCGGATAACACAAGGCGCTTTGCAAATATGGAAGCAGTGGTATCACTTTTAAGACTGTCACTGATTGTTGTTGCTCGAGGAATTCAAATACATTTTGCCTTCTGAAGCAATGGGTTCAATCTCTGAACCTGACCTTTTGACTACTTATTTTATTCCACTGTTTTAAACTGCCCCACAGCTTTAAAAATATATAATAAAATAATGATCAGCCAAACAGCAAGGTTCAACTGATTTAATAAATTAAAATACCTAAATGGTGGTTGGCAATGTATGTTCATATATCATAAATCACTGCTTTAAAATTATGGATACAAGAATGAGGAATTTCAGAGAGAGAGAGAGAGAGAGAGAGAGAGTGCTATAAACACTCGCAGGCATTTCTTAAATCAGCGCAGCATGCAAATATAAATTATTTCTGATGAAATTACATTCAAACAGTCAAAGTAGAAACAGATGTCTTGAAAATATGAATACAGGGCTTAATAAATATTTTATCAAATATTTCAAAAATGTCATCTTTAAAAACGTGAAAATTCAGCCTGAGGCGAACCAAGCTATTTAATCACTCTCAAGAAATTCTTAAAAAGGAATATCTTCTCATCAGATTCATTCCAGCAGGAGAATAAATTTCCAGGTGCTGTGAGCTATATTTATTTTATTTTTATTCAAACCAGTAACTTGGTTACAAGAGATAGAATAATCGGGGAGATGACCATTAGGTGAGATAACTTCTGAATGAATTCTCTCATTAATCTCATTACAAAATGGGAATAGTATTTTATTAATCAGTCTGAATCCCAGAAAATCGAAGGCTTTAGTCACAGTTATTTGAACCATATGTGCCTCACTAATGCTATGGGAAACGTAGAATTCACATTCACCATGGGGACGGCATTTCAAACCCTGGCCTCCATCTCTGCATGTGTAAACTGGTGACACAAATGATTACAGGTAAGACATTTTGCTTGTACATCATACTCACAAAAAACCTGAGTCTTGGTTAAGACCTGGCTAAAAGTTTGGCCTGGATGCTTTGTGAGCTTTGATCATTACAGATAGGCAGGATCCGATTTCTGAAATGGGAAGGGGGTGTGGATGGGGAAAGGTCTGGTTCTTGGAGCACTGCAAAGTGCTCCAGACTGTCTGACATTCTGGGCTCTTTCTGAATCAGTGGCTGCTGCTTTATTGTCTGATCTTCCCTCAGCTCACACTCCCAGAACTCTGCATGTATCAATAAATAACTAGACAATAATAAGGTGATAACGATCAATATGGATTAGTCAAGAACAAATGATGTCAAACCAATCTAATAGCTTTCGCTGATAGGGTAAAAAGCCTTGTGGATGGAGGGAAGTGGTAGATGTGATATATTTTGACTTTAGTAAGGCTTTTTACACTGTTTTGCATGACTTTCTTGTAAACAAAGTAAATACAGCTTAGATGGAGCTACTCTAAGGTGGGTCCATAACTGGGTGGAAAACCATCTCTAGAGAATTGTTGTCAGTGGTTCACGGTCCTAGCCAGTGGTTAAAGTATAATTTGATGGGCTCCGGAACCCTCCTAATCTCCTGGCCCCCTTCCCATATTGTCTGGGCCCCTTCATGCATGTGTGGGCCCCAGCCCAGGTAGGCATTTCCAACCACTTCTCAGTACCACATGCATCGGTTATCGCTCCATAAAAAAATTATAATTTTATACGGTGTTTATGTCTATAACAATTCTTGTCACAAACTAGCAAACACTGCATAACACAATAAGTATTGTGATTAACAACGGTGGGGCGTAGGACCTGCCAGTAGTCAGGGCAGGGCGGAACATGTGTTCTGCCGGATTTTTCTATTTTTAGGGGCCCCAGAACGCTGGCCGCTCAAATTTGTGGGCCCCGGAACAGCGTTCCAGTGCGTTCCCCCTTCCTTTAACCCCTGGTCCTAGCACTGGTTCTGCAGTGTTGCTTGCTGTGGAACCTTGCGGTCTTCACCTCTGTCCTGGTCTGTGCAGGGGGGATGATGGTAGTACCTGCTCCACCAAACAGGTGCTGGGGGTTTATTATTAATGTACGGACAGGAATAATATATTAAGTATTAACTCAGCTTCATTTCCGGGCAGTGCTCAGAAACCTATATTACAATGATGTTTGCCCATCCTCCTGATATTTTACCAAAGGGGGTCATATGGGAGCTCTACAAAAAGTGAAGGAATAGCTGGTTGTCATAGTTATTGCAGGATGTTTGGACTAGAAAGGTTTAACGGGTTATGGAACGTGTAGAATACTGTATTCCGAAACTGTTACAGGTGAAACGTGTCTCTTGTGTGGGGTAGGTTTCAGCACTGACTCAGTCAACAGTGAGAACAACTAACATCCACACAGACCCAGCCCAGTGTTTACAGTCTGGAGCACAGGTAGGCTTGAGCATTGACAGAGACAAGACAACCCCATGGGAAGACTGAATAGCGGGCCATCAGGACTGAGGTGATGATAATGAACTGCCCGGTTAATTAAATGAGACAGAAGTCTGGGATTCTATAAGAGATAGGCACAAGACGTCATCCAGTAAAGAGGAGATTCTCTGCCAGCCTATGCATCTCATGAAAAGTGGATCACAGCTCAATGGACTGGACAAACGGGGTAAGGGTGGGCCATTGTGTGAGAAATACCTTATTAGACAGGGGAGTGACTTGGTAATAAGTATAGGCTCTAGGCTGTGTTTTGATGTTTTTTGTTTACTTTTCATTTTTCATAAATCATGTTACTGGCTTTTATTTGAATCTTTAACCTGAACTTTGTTAACTAACCTTCGGTTTGGTTTTACTAGCGGCCCATGTGAGTGCCTTTTGCTAAGGAGAGAGCTGAGCTGGGGTGAAGCCAGTAAACTGGTGTTCAATTCTTCCACCGAGACAGTGGACTTGGGCACTTTGAGAATGCCTGGAAGGAGAGGGACTGGGCCCTCCAGCATAACAAGGTGGAGTGTGCTAATTGCTAGCCTGCACATGGAAAGTGCGTCCATAGATTTCTAAGGTCAGAAGGGACCGATGTGATCATCTAGTCTGATCTCCTGTACAGTGCAGGACACAGAACCCCCTGCCTTCTCCTGTATGATTGAGTCATTAAAGTCCCCAAATCATGGTTTAAAGACTTCAAGGTACAGAGAAATCACCAGCAACTGACCCATGCCCCATATTACAGGGGAAGGGAAAAAAAAACAACACAAAAACCCAGGACCCTGCCAATCTCCCCTGCTGGAAATCCCCTCCTGCAATCAGCCAGTCCCTGAGCATGTGGGCAAGACTCATCAGCCAGACACCCCCAAAACATTATCTGCTCCAACTCAGAATCCACCCCATCTAACATCCCATCACAGGCCATTGGCATATTTACCACTAATAGGCAAAGATCAGCTTATTAGAAAACTAGGTCTTCCCATCATACCATTCCTTCTATACATTTGTCCAGCTCATTTTTTAAATCAGCTCGGTTTCTTGCCCCCAAGGCTCCCCTTGGAAGGCTATTGCAGAAGTTCACTCCTCTGATAGTTAGAAACCTATATCTAATGTCAAGTCTAAACTTCCCGATGACTAGTTTACATCCATTTGTTCTTGTGTCCACATTGGTGCTGAACTTAAATAACTCCTCTCCCTCTTTGGCATTTATCCCTCTCATGTATTTATGCAGAGCAATCATCTCTTCCCTCAGCCTTCTTTTAGTTAAGCTCTTTGGGTCTGTCTACACTTGCAAGTTAGGTCGACTTAAGGATGCTTAAGTCGACCACAGAAATGCCGTGTCCACACCTGGCTTTCATTAAGTCAACTGAAGCGCTTCCTTAGGTTGACTTAATAATTCCCACTCTTAACACTTAAGTCAACCTGTTGAGTTGACCTAAAGCCAGTGTGGATGCCCTCGGTCTATTTAATTCCCTAATTCGACTTAGCTTTTCTAGTGTAGACATTCATGGGGGACTAGGATTGCACATAGTGTTCCAGATGTGGTCTCACTAGTGACTTGTATAATGGTACTAACACCTTCCTTTCTTTACTGGAAATACCTTGTCTGATGCATCCTAAGACTGCATTAGCTGTTTTCATGCCCACATCACATTGGCAGCTCATAGTCATCCTGTGATCAATACTCCCAGGTCCTTCTCCTCTGTCACCTCTAATTGATGCATTCCAAGCTAATAGCACAAATTCCTGTTAGTCCATAAATGCATGACCTTGCACTCACCTCTATTACATTTCATCCTGTTTCTATTACTCCAGTTTACAAGATCATCCAGATCTTCTTGTATGATATCACAATCCTTCTCTGTGTGGGTAACACTTCGCAACTTTGTGTCATCTGCAGACTTTATTAGCACTTTCCCACTTTTTGTCCCAAGGGCAGGGATAAACAAGTAAATACGAAGGAAAGGAATGCACAGGACTTTCTCATACTGTAAGCGGCTGGAAGCAATTCATGCCAGAGACCTTGGGTAACCCCAAAAGTGTCACGGCCTCTCCCGATCCAGCTATTTAAGGGAGCTGTTCTGGTTTCACATCTTTATAAGTGAGCTGAGAGGACAGTGGGGCAAATGTACTGTTCCACCTGACCTGGCATGGTGCATTGCCTTGTTCTAATCATTCATCGTATCAAAGGAGAGTAGTTGCCCAAGGCCTGCCTGTAGCATGGAGCTCCCTATGCAGCAATCCTGCATACCTGGGCTTTCAGCTTGTGATGAAACAGGCTTTCATGTATTTTCTGGACCAAATGTTTATGTGCCATTGCTGCGTAGTTCTAGGTGCATCATTTTTTAATATTTTAATGTTTTCTCTCTCCTTCACCTGCTTACATATAGAACTTATTATAAGCTCCGCTGCTGAAAAATACAAAACATGTGGATTTCAAAGTGTATAGTTGAGCCACCTGACTCGTTTTTCCTTGAAAATCCTTGTGCTTCAGCTACTGTAACCTCTGTCCCAACATAGGGACACGATTGCCTGTCTGGTTACGCTAGTTCTGTCCTCTCCATCTCCACCACGATCTGTCACACGACCTCTCTCACTCAAGGAAGGATTCAGTGAATATCCCTGCCCATATATTTCGTTCTTCCCCAGGCTTCAGTTTTGGGATGCTTCACTCAGGGCTCCTTAGCACCAAGGCCAGATTAAGGCAGGGCCTTTAGGGGGTGCAGCTCAGAGCCACCCCAAAATCCGGCCCAGCAGGCCTGAGGGGCGAGCTCCTGCTTGCCTTCAATCTGCCTGCCCAGCCCTCCGGCTGGCGGGTCTGCTCACCAGCCAGCAAGGGGGTGGGGCAGGGGCACCATGGTCTCTGGCCTGCCCCTCCCCAGCCTTCCTCCAGCAGCAGCACCAGCTTATAGGGGCCTGTGCCCCCCCTCCAGCAGCACAGCCCCCTGTGCAGTCCCCCCCACCCCATAGGAGTACAGGACCCCTGCGCACAGACCTCAGCGGTCACACCACAGCAGCAGACCTCCTCTGCACCTCCCTCAGCAGCACTGGCCCACAGCAGTGGTGGCCTTGTCCCCTCCCCCCCCCAACCACCTCTGCAGCGCCAGCTGGGGCCCCAGAGCCCCTGACCCTGCTCCCCAGCATGGGGGAAAATAGGGGGCCCACAAGGGCAGGCAGCCCCAGGCTCCCCCAGGCCTTGATCTGGCCCTACTTAGCACTCCAACTCAGTAGCTGCTTCTGAGCAGTTACGGATACTGGAAGATTATGGCAAGGCTTATGGATTTAAAACATACACTAACACATCTGACTGAAAGCAAAGCTGACACGGCTGAATTTATTGCTGTGTCTCTTTCCCAAGAGTGGGCAGGACCATGCATCTGAGAATAAAGGCAATCTCCGGCACTCAGAATATTTGCAGCCAGAATTACACCCCATTCTCAGGAACCTGGAGCTGGTTCCAGTGGGACTCTGGCACCCATCTGCTTGGTGACTTGCAAATTCCTCTAGTTGCTTATCGGCATCTTTCGGCACTTGAATTCCTCTGAAAACCTTGCCCCGTCTCCCTATATCCCTACAGTTAATCCTACATGTCTTTGAAATACATGTTCACCTGCATCTGGTGGCATGCTGAATGCTAAAAGCCTGATGAAAATGTCTCACAGCTATTCAGTAATAGCCAGGGGTTTATTTTCCTCAGCAGATCCGAGATCCAAGTGGTGACCCAGGAGATATGTTCCAGTCTCTCCAGTTAAAGTACTCAGCTGCAGAATTTGTGAGGAAATTTTAATTTATTAGAGTCTCCAGATCAATAGGAGTCATCATTTTTCCTAACGCTCACTGAAAAGCTCTACAAACTGAGGTATATAATTCATGATGGGAATGGTTTAGGAAGGTGAGGTACATTTAAATCTCACAGAGAAGGAAGCTGTCACTGCGTGAGCTGGCCCTTTGAGGGGCTTTGAGCCAGCTCCCCATCGGAAGCCTCCAAGTGGAGTGCTGCTCACAAAAAGCATGGGTGGAAAGAGTCACATGACTAGGGTAGGGAGCCCAGGTGCCCCAATTTTGTAGAGACTATTCCAATACTTGGAGCTTTTTCTTCCCATCCCCATTTTTCACACATGCTGTCTGGTCACCCTACACTAGGGTCAGGTGACTGTAGGCTGGAAGTGGAACCTGTGGGAGGCAACCTTAATGTTATCTCAATGTAGCTTTTTGAATGGACCAACAGATACAGTCCAATATCTGGGCTGTACATTAGATTTTACTGATAGGAACCCAAGAACTGAAGGGATGAGACCAAAGGTCCCACTAGCCCAGTCTCCTGTCTGTGATATTGGGCAGTATCAGATGTGGGCTAATTTCCCCCCAGATAATGATCACATAATGATCTCTTATAGTTAGAGATTGTCTCAAACCCTGAAGCCTGAGGTTACCAAATGTTTGGTAGTGTAAATGATGATCACTCTGGATCTTCTTGTTAGCCATATAAATGTTCAGTCCCTTTTTAAATCTTAAATCCATGGCCACAGTGACTTCCTGCAGCAGTGAGTTCCACAGTGTAACACATTGCATGGAAATGTAGTTCCTCTTTCAGTTTTCAATGTCCTACCTTTCAATTACAGTGAATGCCCATTTGATCTTGTATGATGAGACAGGAAGAATAGAAGGTCCTGATCCGCTGCCTCCAGACCTGTCATTAATTTAGATATTTTTGTCGTGTATCTCCTTATTTATTGCCTCTCTTTTCAGTCTCTTTTTATAAGAGAGATTTTACTGGGCCCTTAGTCATTCTTGCTGTCTGTCTCTGAACTGTTTCTAATTTTGCAATATTCTTTTTGAGATGGGGTGATCAATACATTTCAGTTGAGTGAATATTTTTTCCAGCAAATAGTAAAATCACTGAAAAAGGCATGGGGGTGGGGGGAGTGTCAAAATCATTCAGAAATTAAGTTGCATTTGGTGAATAGATTCAGCTCTTTAAAAAATTAAAGCAAATTTTTCAAAAATGTCAAAACGAACAGTAGCAACATTTAGTTTCAAAGTGACATTCAGAATGTTTTAGATCAATCTTAACTACATTTCTGGGGCAGGGGAGAAGGGGATTGTTTTGTCAAGAAAAATTGGAAAAAACATCAGTTTTGGTACAAATAAATCAAATTTGATTTTGGATTTTTTCAATGTGGCCTTCCAGGTGAAAAATCAAGTATTCACTTCTCTTTGCTGCACACAGTCTGTATTGGACCGGAACAATAAATGCAAAATAATTGTTAAAAAGAATTAGTTCTTAGACAGGTTACTTCCTCAGCTCTCTCACTGTCTCCTTGGCTTTGAGTGAATCACTCTGCTCTCACCACTGGGCATGTGCTGTAGAAGGCCCTGCCATCTTCCCCCATCAGCACTCCCCTGTCACTCCCGCTGCCTTACATTGCAGTTCATACATACAGGGCAGAAGATGGAGTCTCAGGTCCCTTCTGGCCCCCAAATGAAGGTGTGACAGTAGGCAATAGGTAGGCACTGAGGGACCTCTCTTACGCTATGTCTACACTCAGAAAGTTAGGTCGACTTTCTTAAGTTGACTTTCTAAAGTCGTCTTTAAATTGACCTTATTAAGTCGACTTAGAGAGTCTACACAAGAATCTTAAGTCGACTCAAAGGTGCTCCTATTAAGTCGAATTAGGGAGTCTACACTAGACTCTCTAAGTTGACTTGATAGCTGGAGGGATAGCCTGCCTTGCAAGGCTGGCTCTCCCAGGACCGAGAAGCTGCTCACGGCTCATCCCGGCAGAGCCAGCTGGCACACACCTGGCTCTGCCGGGACTGAGAAGCGGCGGGCAGCTCTCCCGGCTCCCTTCTCCCTGGGACCACTCTTCTGCCAGGGAGCCATGCGGGGCTCCGTTGTCCCCCCTGCCATAAGTCGACCAAGTCAACTTAGGGCATCTACACTGGCTAAGTCGACTTTAGAAAGTCAACTTAGGCACTAATTCGAATTATAACGAGGTGTTATTCATTCAAACTAGTTTTTCCTTAATTCGACTTAAGGAGCAGCTTAAGTGGAATTAAGGAAAACGCAGTGTAGACGTGGAGTAAATTAAGTTGACTTAAGCCTGCTTAAGTCAACTTAATTTATAAGGGTAGACGCACCCTTAAAGCTCTGCAGGTGAGCTGGCAGCTGAACCCTGACACAATGCGAGTCTGCTCGATCAAGGACCGAGTGAGCACTAAGTAGGGTACCTCAGAGTTTGCCCCTTAACGGAGGAAATCTACCATGAAAATAAAGTTCCACTCCACCTGAGCACACAGCTCTTATATTCTCACTCACGGGAAAGACACGGTGTGTTCGCATGAACAGACATTCTATATTCATTCCAAGCTCCTAATTAATAAGGCAGGGCTTACTGCTCCGGCCAGATAATTCCACAGTAGTTAGCTATTAGCTGTTTTCAGTTTGGCCTCCTTCTGGCAAGTTTTGTCTCATAAACAATTATGCTGAATGTCAGATGTCCAGACAGGCTGTCCTACATTGACTAAGAGCTGCCTCATCAGACCAGTTTTGCAGGAGCTGGGAAGACAGCTTGACATTTGACATGCAGGTGTGTAAAGCTCAGGGTCAGTTAGAAATCTTACATGAATTTTGATTGCTGTTTTTCCAACAATCCAGAACCCTTAGACATGAACACGGAGGACACCTCTGCACATACTCTTCACCCCACTGCATTGGGGATCAGCTCATGCATGGTATCACCAGGCTTCTCCTGCTGGACCCTGCTGATATAGAAAACATATGCAAGCCTCAGTTTGGGGCCTGATAACCCAATCCAGCTGTTACTCAGTTTGTGGTTCCACCGACTCTTACATATAAACATGGGGTGAAATTCATCCCTGTGCAGAGAGTCAGCTTAAAGACATGCTCCTTTTATAACCTTCTTAAGGTCCCAAAAGAGGTCTCAAGTGGGACTTAATTGTTTCATCAGCCTTGCACTGCCCCCATGTACAGAAGTGAATGGGTTGTTAGAGAAATCAGAATAAGTTAGCGAATAAAGTTAAAATGACTGCAATATGGACCATTTCCAGTTTAATGAAAAAGAGGACGGCTTTGCAATATATCTTCAAAGACTTTAGCAGTATTTTTATGCAAATACTAGAGAAGATATTGATAAACAAAGGGCTATTTTCAAACACTGGAGGGAAAACACCAATTGCCATACTTAAAAATTTCTGTTTCCATAAGAATTTGCAGAGCTGGAATATAAGGATATAATAGAAATTCTAAAAAATCATTATGGGTATCTCTACACTAGAAAAAGTTGTCGACTTTGTTATGTCGACTTCACATTGGACATAGGTGTCCACACTGGCAAAAAGTCCACTTAAGGAGGGGTAGTATTAAGTCAACTTAATGAAAGCCCAGCGTGGACATGGAGTAATTTAGTTCGACTTCAGGGTCTTTAAGTCGACCTAAATTGCTAGTGTCGACATACCCTATGTGCCGACCACCAACTTTTTAATGAAATGATTTAAGTTTCACCTAAGAAACTTGTAGAAGGAGCAAGTGTCTCCACATTTTTTATATGCCTGAAAAAAACCTGTCATTTTTTTATTGTAATTTCTGGAAAGAGGCTCTCCACGATTAGTATATTTTTAGACTAAAACACTATGAATTAAGGGAGAGACACCTGAATATGCTGTGTAAGGAGGAATCACTGTCAACCCTTCTACAGAGAAACTCAGCAGATCACATCAGGAGCAGGAATCACACCAGGAGCAGGAATACTCTGGGAAGTGGGTGATAGTTATCAAATAAATGACTCAAGAATCTGCTGGGCAAACAGGGTGATATTCCCCCCATGCAGAGCTCTATGCCTCATGTTATCCCATTTTCAGGGAAAAGTATGACATAAGTTAATGCCTCGGCCTTGTGAGGACCTGGAGTCAATCTCTCCCTCAACATTTATTCCCAGACTATAGTAAAATCTGTTGCCTAAAAAAATGCCAGTTGAGGAGCTGTAGCAGAAATATGCATTTTAAAACTTTTTACCTGTCTTTCTATAACACAAAGAGTGAGGGCCTGTTTTTCTTGATAGTTCTGGCTCACTTCAGGAGGGTATTGGAATGTCTCACGTCAATGAGCCCACATCTGCTACAAAACGGAGAAACTCTGAGGATGTTTTGAACTTACAGTGATTTTAACATTACTTTAACTATTAGTTTCCATGCCTTGTAATGGTTGGGGTCTTTCTACAACTGTATTCCAGGGTTCTTCTCACATAGTAACCTTACATTTAAACAACCAAAATTTTTTTTTGGTGTGGGAATAGATTTCGTGAGCTATTCACCCATCTACACAGAATAATTTGGAAAGTAACAACCATTGTTTTAGGTCACATTTTCTGTCATTAAGGTTACCTGACCTTTTTTCAGTAAAAAAATGCTGTTGTCAGTTGCTTATAATTTTATCAAATTTTAATAATTTGTGCTGAAAGTGTTCCCTGCTGGGTATCTATTTGGGGTGCATATTTTTGGACATTTTCAGCAAAAATAGTTCAGTTGTTTCTCAGATCAAAATTAGAGGAAAAAAAACCATTGTTTCATCCATATTAAAAAGTTCTTATAACCATTCTGCTAAGAAGCTCTAGAACCTGCTTGCTTTGGAAAAAAGTCTTGAGTTTTATGGGGAGATGGGGGAGAATTAGAAATAAAAATAAAAATTAGAAATGAGAAAAGAAACACATAAGAAATGAAAGCAAGCAGAAATGGATAGCGATCAGTGTGGGAGAGAAATCTGACTGGATGTTAGTGTTCTGACAGGGTTTATCGAGGTGTGTTTGGGATGTCCACAATACTCATGAGTGAGTTACACAGGTTCATCTCAGACACTGCAGGAGGAAGTATTTTCACCAGGCAATCATGTCTTCTCCTATGCCCTGAGAACTGTTTTAAAGAGTTGCTTTCACTGTTTTAAAATAGGATTGTCAATCAGCATTCCCAGCACACACATGCCAAACTAGTGTGTGGTATAATTTATTTCAGTATTTCTCAGAAAACTGTAATGGGAACAATATTCACACACTTAAAATGAAAGACAAAAGTGTGAGGTTGAGGAGAACAAATCAGCTTTATTATGAAAGGAAATTAAACCCTTAACTACAGAGAGTCTGCCATCTACCCGTGATAAAATAAATCAGGTAGCATTAATAAAGTAATCAGATTGGCTTTCCTTGTCATGATAACACCTACCCAATGTTTTAATTCATATCTCAGGAGTTTTGGTCCATCAGCTGATTCACAGGTTCCAAAGCTAGAAGGGACCTGTCTGAGCAAAGAGGGTACGTATAAAAGGTATTCACGTTAATGGCAGGGACTGCGGGCTAGCCATTTCCAAAGGGTTCAGTGAGACATGACTGTAATGGGTGACAGAGTATAAATCTTGGGATATTATGTTGTACAAGACAAAAACAAATACCTGGAGCAACCCAGGGAAACACCCCTGGAGTATTTAAAACTGTCCAATGACAATATAATTTTTTACTCTCATGTATCATTTTAGTTAAAAATTACAAGATCACTCATTAGAATTTTCTCTGTGCATTTTTCTTTGGAAAAAAATTAAAGCTGTACAATCTCCTCAGTGTGCATATGTATATTTTATTGGTGTATAATTGGGATCCTCGTTAGTTCCCTGGGTGGAGCAGTGACAGCCTTTTCATGTGATACAGACACTAATGCATTGAGATAGTTTTCTTCTTTTGCTAAAAAGTACTTTCCCAAAGAGCGCTGTGCTCACTAATAAGGATTTACATACCAAGTCTCTTTGGGGGGTGGGGGGCAGAGTATTTGAAAGATAAGACTCCAATTGCAGCAGAACAGGGGAAAAATCATTTGGAGACTGAACGAGTGTTTAATCATGTTAATCCCAAGACCCAGCGTATAATTGCTTCTGCTGTTGGACAAAATGTTGCTTTTATCTAAATTGCTAAATTGGGAAAAGTGTAACTCTGGCTAATGCAGCACTGGAGCCCCAGAGCAGACCCATGGAACAGGACTGCTGACCAGCTCAGAGCCGCAGGAGGCTAGTCTTCATTGATGGAGGCAACCTTCCCGATCGATTGATTGGATCGGGAAGCCTATCTCTGAACACCACCCCAGCAACTGGAGTAGCACTGAGTCGAAGGGAGGGCTGAGCACAGTGGACATGCCGGGTGTAGGGCAGTCAAACAGAGATGTGCAAGTCATTTTAAGTAACTTGCATATCCTCCATTCAACTGCCGCTGTAGACCTGCCCAAGGACACTAAACACAGCCATGGCCATCTTCGCAAAAAGGACTAGAGGTTGTCACCATTATTTATAGTGCCCTGCAGAAGGGGCTGGTCCAGGGTAAGCCTGGTAGGCAAACCTGGCCAAGCTTCAGCTGAGATTGGAGGAGAACTGGGAGGTGGGGCGAGAAGACAAGAATTTAGGAGAAGAAGATGCCCTTCCTCAGCTCAAAGATGAGAGTTGATGGTAATAATGAGCATGGCCATATGGCGGGGAGAGGGTCATCACCGCTCCATCTCTTTTTCCTCTTCTCTGCATTCAAGGGCGTCGTCTCCTCAGTCAGCTGAAAAAAAGGACTCTCATCACCACACTGCTGAGATCAGGGAGAGAGATTAGGAGAACGGGGGCAAGAACCAGACAAGTTTCAGCTTCACTCTGACAGGTCCCATCCACTTCTGGGCCAGATCTCCAGTGATAGATAAATATATTAAGATTTGTGAGGCACTCAGATATTACAGTAATGCAGACCACATAAGTACCTAAGATAGGTTACTATTATTACTATTTATTTTAAACACCTATATAGAGCTGGTTTAAAAAAACCCCACATTTTGCCCATAGTAAAATTTTCATAGTGGGTTTTTTGTTTGATTGGTTGTTTTTTTTTCAAAATGATGAGTGAGGATGAAATTTTAGTGTTGATTTCTCTAACTGGAAAACTGAAAAAAAATATGTCAAAACTAACATTTTTCTCACAGAAAAAACTGAAACCTATTTAGACAAAACCAGGTTTTTTTAAGAGAAAATTTGTTGTCTCGCTTAAAGGCAGGAGTGCAGAACTGGAGAGAACATTTCTCCTCTTCCACCTGCTTCCCAAGAATCTGATGGGACTACAAAATCATTAATTGAGAACTCTGTCTGCTTCCTCAGTTATGCATTTAACCCCTTCACAATACCCCAACAACTCCAGGGTCGGACTAGATCTTTGCTTCTTTCCCTATGAATCGTTGCAGTAACACCGTTACCATCCGCAAATAGAATTCTCCTGTTTTATTACATTAAAATAGCACGTCATCCACTTTGTCTCTCTAAAACAATGCACATTCTGGGGACTGTACCCATGCAGTCACCCTCGCTAGCACACTGTAATGTCTGTGAATGGGTTGCTCTGTCCCTTTGGGAATTTTTGTTCATGATTAGAGTCCTTACATGACGACAAACTAGTCTGGGTTCCATTATATAGTAACTCATTAGCTGCTTGACAGAAATTGCCTTAGCTGCTCTGCCAACCTGTGGGTGAGAGAAGAGTATATAATGGTCCAGATCCTCTGCTTTGTGCAGTCTCCTATATATGCAGCGGGTTGGAGGTGCAAAGAGCTGACTTTGGCTCTCTAATTCATAGACCAGTTTTATCAGCTTGGGGGCTCCTTTAATCCACAACAGTTAGGAACAGTCAGCCCACAACTTTCTGTGTGTAATGGAGAGTGGCCAGAGCACAGAGCCACCTCCCCAGCAGACCCCTGTGCCAGAAGGGATGAAGTAAGGCCGACTAGACTAGGGTTCCAGGCCAAGATGTGGAAGTTCTCACTGCTCACCGGGTACAATCTGGCTAGATACCATTCACTCTGCTCTGCTAGAATGCAGAGCACAAAGGGGTCAGAGCCGGTGAGAGACCCGGATCAGACTCCAGCTGGAATTATCGGCCTGTCGTTTGAATACTGTTAAAGAAAGGGAGAATAAACTCAATCTTCTCTGCACTAGACAGCAAAGCCAGCTGACCCCAGACTGGAGTGTGCACAGCATTTTCTTCAGGAGTGACACTGACTATGCACTCCCTGGAGCTCAAAGGGACCCCAGAGCAGCGTCTGAAGGGAACAATCCGGTTGCTAAGCTGGGTTCACTCAAATAAAGGTCTTTTGGTGTTAGCCAGAGTGGCATAGTGGATTGTGACTTGTGCTTTTTAATCCTATGATCTACTAGCCGCAGCTCAGAAAGGAGTGTCTTCTACACTCTTTCGTTCTGGCACAGGAATGTATTGAAAAGGATAGAAATCATTACATACCCCACCATAAGTGATTAAAGCATGGACATGAACGGCAAGGATCCTACAGACTACCAGATGCACTGGAACCTTTTCTCGTGAGGGGAATAAAGGCTCTTAGCCATTAGCTGCTTTTATTTATTTTCAGTTTTACAAAAATATGCCCTACTTGGTTCCTAAACCAACCTGAGATATAACCACCTCTTACATGCAATATTAATAATACCAAGGAAGTGGCCTAGGTCTAGGTGAAAGTGTGAAAAACTGAGACACTTATGGGAGGGGGGAAGTTGCCTAGATAAGACGAAGCCCTTAATATTGAGATAGTCCAATAATATCAGGATGTCTGGTCATCCTACCCTGGTCCCAGGCTGCATTAGAGCAGCTTTGAGCCTTTCTAGCAACGTAAAGTTAGCTTTTCTAGCTCCTGGATGATTTTCCCCATTCAGAGGGATTTTGTGTGGTAAAGTGCCACCGCCATTATAGATCCTATACTGGTCCCGCACTAGTAGTCAGTCCAGGGAGCATAGTGAGGGAATAGCATGGCCTGGGGGTCAGCAGAGAGAGGTAATTGCAGGGTGTCCCTGGTTCCTGGCTTCTGTAACGGCTGTTTATGGCTACTGGCAGCCAGGGGGAGGTAAAATAGTCTTCAGACAACTCTCGTTACACCAGGGGACTGGCTCTGCGCCCAGCTAGTGCAGCACTGGCTGAATACAAAGCTGACTCAATATATATTGACATCTTTCTCCTATTATGTGCCGTGTGCACCTAGCACAGACCTCAGGTGTCTGGCCCAAGGACCAGTATAAAATGTAAACACGATTTTAATCAACACAGTACACCAAACAATGGACAGACTCTGCAGTTAAAGCCAAAAACATCCCAATTATCCCATGAGGAAAAGGCTTGGCTCATCCTGCTCTGCTTTTCCTTTCCCCATGCCACTATCTTTTTTCTCATTTCTCCTCCTCTATCGCCATGGGGGACGGGTCTGTCCTTTGTAACACAGCCATTTTTCCTTCCTTTATTTCCCCATGTGACCTAACCTGCTGAAAGCAAATGTAAAGCAAAGATGGAGGTGGAAGCAGCACCTATACATATGTATAAGGAAAAGAATTCTCCTGGAGTTAGAATTTTCTTTATCAACTCAAATGATTAAACATTCCTGTTTCACTGAGACAATTCTGGTTTTTCTTATGACGTCCTGGTGGCCTTCTGAGATGCCCGAAATCTACCCGTTTTTCATTTCATCCTCTACAGTCTTATTTTTTCCTAACTAGAAATGTTTGTACAAGATGGGCAGTGTACTGAGAAGTTTCCACTCCGGGCTGCCAGGAACAGACAGTCCAGCAGAACGTGTCTTTATTGTAATGAAGTGAAGAGAAAAGTCAAATGACTGCAGACACTGTCAGAGGAAATCTGCTCTTCAGCGTGCATGTTAATGACACATGCTTATGATAAACTCATTGAGGCCCTGAGATACCAGAAATAATCCTACACTCTGAGAAAGACGCCTGTGTCACTGCTGAGTCAGAAGTGAGTCAGCACATGTGATACAAAGTGCACTGGTGTCATTTATGTGATCATAAATATGTCACCAAAAAACCACCTGCTCTTTTACAAAATCATATTCTTAGTTTTGTACGTTTAAAGATAAACGTTTTCTGCTGTGGTCAGAGGCTAGCTCACTGGTGCAACATTGTCCTATACGACGAATGAGGATCTGTCCATTTACTGAAATTCAGAAAATTCAGAATTCATATTTATTAATATAGTATCTTAACCTGAAGCCAAGATGTGGATAAAGTAAATCCAGACTATAAAATCAACATAACTTAGTCAAATGGTTACAAATTTTAAACATACAATTAAAACCAAAAGATGAATCCTCATACCCCCACATCTTTAGAACAGGGCTGGATTATCAAAGGGGCTTTAAGGGCTTACGCCCCGGGCCCCAGCCACAAGGGGGCCCCAGGTTCCAACCCCTAAAAGCCCTTCAATAATCCAGAGATTCCCCGCTCAGCACCAGCAAGGCAGGAGCGTAGAAAGCATTCCTGCCCTGCCAGCACTATGGGGTGGAGGGGGGTGGGCCCTGGAGCCAGAGGGGTGGGGCTCTGCACTCCCGCCCCATCCCTGCCCCGGCTGGTCCACCCCCAGGGGCGGGGTGGGCCAGAGCCTGCTCGCTCCACCCGGAGAGGCGGGGCCAGCTGGCATAGCCTGTGCGGCTGTGCTGAGTGTGCACTCCGGCTGGCCCAGCCCTGACTGATGCACAGCTCTCTGCTCTCCAGGGCCTGTGGCCCGGGGGGGGGGGGCTGCATTGGGGCTGCTGAGCCACATGCCAAGCCCCTCCCTGCCCGCAGACTGGCTGGAGGGGCTTCCTTAAGTCGACCTAATGAACGCTTGGGTCGACTTAATAAGCACCGCGGGGTATTCGGACTAACCCTTCCTTAGGTCAACCTAAGCCCAGTGTGGACACACAAATCCACTTTCTTAGGTTGACCTAAGGGAAGTTAGGTCAAATTACTAAGTCCTGGTTAAGGGAAACCACTTTGTTAAGTCCACCTAATAAGTCGACCTAACTTTTTATAGTGTAGACATGGCCTTAGACTACAGGATAAACTTGCATTATTTATTCAACCAGACTGGGTGGGGCTTGTTAAAAGTTTAAATATTAGCAGAATATGCAAGGAAAATATTGCATGTTTTCCATCAGACTAACCCCCACAGGACCAGCAGCAGCTTTCCCAATAGCTGCTGAAAAAAAATCTGATAAGATTTAATGTGATATTTTATACCCAGCCATGACATGTTACAGCAGAGGAGAATACTTCATAGCTTGGGTCAAACTTCTCTATAAAACACCATCGACTTTATAGGTTTCAGCAACACCACATCCTCCAGCCAGCTCCCTTTGGGAAAAGGAAGGCTGGCACCTCGCACGGCTACTTTTGACACTGGAAACTGAGATACTGGCTTAGCTGTTACCACATTACCAAGGAATAGAAGAAATTAAATTTGGATCTGGGAGGTAGAACCTAGCCTATATGGAGATGACTTACGTCTGACTTTAAAGAACACAAGGGAACTGGTGACTAGGTGATGGAAACCTTTTTGATGGATGGGTTGACTTCACCGTAAGGGTGGATATATCTGAAATTATGCCCTGACATGAGCAATGCGCTAAAGAGTGACAGGGCTGGGATTTAAAGGGAAAGAATCAGGAAGTACTTATGAGTAAAGGTTAATGCACAAATTTACTACTGGGGCCAAAAACAGAAGCAGGCAAAGATCTGAGTTGATGGAGTTCTCTCCGTCTGTCTATCTGGGCTAGAACAGATCTCTGAGAAGTTGCAGGGCACCTGGAGTCCTGTTTCTGTTGACAGTAACCCATTACAAATATCCAGCTGGTGGTTAGAACAATGAGATAAAGTATTGCCTGGTTCAATACAAGGACTCAATAGAGGAGAGACTAAAGAGGAGGTAGGACTTGTGTGTGCTGGGGTGGTGGTGAAGGAGTGGAAGGACGCTGAGACAGGGCTCAAACCAGCATGAAGCCAGGCAGGAAGACCCACAGTGAATAAGTTAGGCTCCTATGAGGGAGGCCCTAAGAGAGGGTCAGTAAAACACTTCAGTAGCACCTGAGTGAGGTGGATCTTGGAAGACTCATTCTTTCAGCACAGAAAGAAGAAGCCAGAGGTCTTTGAACCAAAGGGAGGTGGTGTTAAGTCAGCGTTGTGGGGAGAGCAGCACCAGGGAGCTTGGAGATCAGGAAAACACTTGTGAAGAAGCAGACCTAGCTGCTTAATACAGGGGTTTTGGACCAGAACCCAGAGTAGAGGGCAGGCTGCGATTCCTTGGCCAGCCCCTTAGGAAGGAGCATGCAAGCCCAGCATAAAGAATATTGAGCCCAGTGTGGGGCTAAAGACTGACTTGCAAAGCACAGGCTAAGGAGTAGCTCAAAACAGGAACTGAAGGCTCAGCTCTGCATTGGGCCATTTTGTGAACTTTTGGTCAGACCTTCATGTTGCCCATGGAAGGGACTGAACGTCATAGGACTTGGCTGGAAGGCTGAGCCACAGAAGACTCAGTGAAAGGCAGAAGTCCTTCAAGAAGTATTGGAGAAGACAAACCCTTGAAGTGTTGCACCCTGACACAAAAGGGAACTTTAGGTAGTGAGTGCACCTCTTTACAGAGACATTGTGGGAAATGAAGTGCTGATGTCGTTTGAGAAGATTGCGGTTAAATACTAGATCTCCAATGTTGAGTTTATTACTACTGAGACAACGTGGGGAAGCAACATCTTTTATTGGACCATCTTCTGTTGATGAGAGAGACAAGCTTGCAAGCTTACACAGAGCTCTTCTTCAGGTATTAATACCATCAATTTAGAATGCGTTTTGGCCATTCTTCGGTTTCCTAGTAATCGGCTGGGCTGTAGGAGACAATACTGTGATTGTAAGGAAGAGAGAAAAGACAGACTTTGACAAAATATCTATATCTAGGTGACTTAAATTAATGCAGATTGAGATAGCCTTGTGGACTCTTTATCTTTGTCTCTGTGTGTGCACGCACACGCACATGCGTGTGCAACAAAGTATTTTTGCATGTGACTGACATTTGTATTGGCTGTATGCAGTGTAGGTGTAGCTATGTCAGTCCCAGGATGCTAGAGAGACAAGGAAGGTGAGATATCATCTTATTATTGGACCAATTTCTGTTGGTAGAGAGACAAGCTTTCAAGTCACACAATTATTTTTCGGGGTAGGTAAGATACCTCCGGCACCTTGTCTCTCTGTATGGTTAACCCAACAGTTTTCAACCACTTTGGGTACCCCAATGCTTGAATGCCAGTGTTTCTCAAGTTCACCTCCCAAAGAGAAAGAGTATAAAAGGGGGGTTATATACCCAAACAATAAAAATATATACAAGATTAAATTGAGGTTGGTCTGAGTTTTGATGAAAGCTCAGGGCAACTCAACCGGGAAGTTGTGTGTACAGAACATGCCTGGATAACGGTTATTTGTTTCTTATTTCTGTCACATTAGCAACCATAATGATTAAGAAGATATTGCCCTTCTACCCTGGAAAGGGAGGAGGTCTCTTCCCTTTCCATTTCCTGTCTTTGTGCTATGGCTGGGTGAAGACACAACATATAAATGTCTGATGATGTGTTGGTTGAGTATGGTGACGATGGTACAGAATCTATGACATTACTGAGGGATTCTCATGCAAGCTGGTCCGTAGAGAATAAGGTTTCCATGCTCTGCCATTAGCTCAGTGTCTTTTCAGACTTCTCTCTTCAGGAAAATATGTACATAATAACAGCACTAGTAATTATGATATAGCCCAGTGCATTAGCCCTGGTAGATACACAGTCCTGTCACTGGTCTGTGTTGTGTTTTCTCTGTAATGACAGTGGTAAGAGAATGTTAATGTTTGGAAACCTGGATTTAAAGATAGCAAAAATATTTTCTTACAAATCCTGTGTCAATACTGCAGATTCATGGAGTGCATAGTGTGTAGCATTGGATTGAAGGACAATATAGTTCTTCTCTCTTGTCTCATAAGTAAGCCTTTGGTAACTGAAAAGTGTCTCTCCTTTGTGTTGTAGATCCCAATTGTGCAGAATAACACAGGAGAGCAACATCTAGATTGACCACATTATCAAATGACACATTGAATGTGTAGAAGACTGAAAACAAGAGACTGCAAATATGGCTGGCTTTGTGCCACAGGGTCACACACACCCACTCCTTTTCTTTGACTTTCTTCCCCCCTTCTACAGATCAGAGTCACTAATGCTTTTAACCACCCCTGCTGCTTTATTTACAGTGCTTCATCTTCTTCCTAACAATACACAAATTGGCCCAACTCCAGCCCACCTTCACCAGGCTTGTTTGGGGCCCTGGGAGGCTCCAGGTTGTTTCCCCTTCCCTCAGAGGGTGCAAAACACCCTCTGCCTGAGCCACACCACCCTCTCCTCAGGCCCTTTTATCCTGCTCTGGGCTCCTCCCAGGTGTTGCCCACTCCCTCATTAACTCAGGGCTTTGCTTCAGGCAGTTCCATGTGGTCAGCTGCCACACATTAGCCCTCCAAGCAGGGTGCCTCAGGGCTGCCTTTCTGCAGCCAACCCCTTGACAAAGAGTAGCCAAGGCAGAGGAGGGAGGTTTACCACCCTCCGCTCTGCTGCACATAGGAATTAAATAGTTCATGGCAAAAAGGACAGAATAAATATGATCAAAATGTTGTGAAAGGAATAAAAATATTTCTAATTTCACAAAGCAAGTAATTATAGCAATGCTAATTATATAGAAAAAGTTTCATTGTTTTATATCTCCAGTAAAGTCTGGGGCACCTTTGGGTACCAAGATGGGATGAAACCAATCCATAAGCGTAAGCACTTTGTGTGAAAAAGAAGAGTCCAGGGCATGGGGGCAGTGATAACTTTTTCTAAAATCATTATTGATTGAACACAAAGAATTTGAGCTGTGTGAAGGGAAAATAAATAACATTGGGTCGTTTGGGGATGGTGTGGGCTTCACTTGGAAGAAATGGAAAAGTTTGATGCAAAGGAAGGAGAATGAAGGGAAAGACATTCCTGAGGGAAAGTTTTCCTATTAATGCCGCATCTCCCTTTGTGACATGGTTTGTCACTCTGTGGGTATGTCTCCACTTCACGCTGGATGGCTCAATTCCCTCGACAGGGCCGTTTGGCGCACGCATGAACGCCACACCAGAGACCGTATTGCACGCCAGCCAGCTGCACCCCTGGAGCGGAGGGACCAGTCAGGCCAACCCACGCTGGTCCCCGCCCCACAGAGCCGGCAGGGCGGAGGGCCCACACATTGTGAGGGCCCCTGGGCATGGGCCCCATAGGCCTGTGCCGTAATCCGCCCCTGACTTTGGTTGTGAACGTTCCCATTTGCTTCCATTGAGGGTCGGACTCAAAGGATTCTGGGAATTTCCATCCTTCTCGGTCCCCGAGTGCTGGACAGGTGACAGGAGAGAGGCAGACAGGTGTGGCAGAAGCCTTAGAAATAACAAACAGCCACCGTGAACTAGAAAGTGAAACAGAGAGCAGGCTCATGTGGTCCGGCACACATCCTGCATCCTGTGTGTGTCTCTTTTTACTTTCACTCTCCCAGACCCAGTCTGTGCTGAGCTGGATCATCAGCCAGACAATGAAAACGATCTCCTCACCGACCCGAGTCAAAGCCTTTCACTTCCCTTCCCTCTGCTCAGCCGACAGACAGGGCCGTCCCTTGGGGGGGAGCGGGGCCCAGGGCCAATCAGCCTAGGTGGGGCCCCACACCCCCATGCTGGAGGGGAGCGTGGCAGGCTGGCTTGCTTCGCCCCCCAGGGACACCAGTCACCCTCTGGGAACCTGAGGCCGCCTGCCGGCGGGAGCTGGGGACAGGAACGGGGGTGAGGTGGGAGCTCTGCCCTCCCGCCCTGCCTTGCCTTCAGCGGGAAGCCGAAGGCAGCGGGGCTGGGGGAGTGAGTGGGCTGCACGGCGCAGTGGGGGAGGCAGCGGTGCGGGGCAGCGCAGGGCCCTCAAAACCACAGGGGTCGGGGCGATGGCCCGGCTCACCCCCCGAAAGGACGGCCCTGCCTCCAGCAGGGTTTTCAAACTTTTTTCAAAAAAATCATTCATGCCCGTGACCCAACAATGACATCTTGGAGCAATGCATTCCAGCCTTTCAGCGGGGGCAACAGCGGGTGCTGTGACCTAGTACCTGAGGGTCTGTGACCCAGGACTGCGGCCCAACCCTAAATTTGAAAACCACTGGCCTGCAGCAGTGACTGAGTGAAAGCCAGCAGACCCTTCTGTTCTGTGGTCAAGACTTTAAGCTCAGTTAAGCTGGAAGTTTTTTCTTACATCACAGAGACACTGAGATCTTCTCTTACATTATTTGGATAGTGATTCCCATAGGCTACTAAAATTAAGGGGGGATTTAATTGTAAAATATATGAAGAGGTATTTTTTGAAATGCCATGAGGATTTTGCAGGTGGAAGAGCTAATTTTCTTCCACAAGAAAACTGAACCCCAACTTGCTGCTCAAGAAATATTTTCATCACTCAAATTTTTCATGCACACTGATAACATTGGCCAGATTTTTCAAAAGCACTCCCCATTCCCATGAAGAACATGCTCCTAATTTGGGGCACCGCTCTTTTGAAAATCGACCCTGTGTGTATGAACTGTCTCAGATTGCAACATAACAGTATGAACTCTGGTTTCCTAGCCTATGAATATGATTGAGCTACAAGAGGTTCATTGCTTAAAGGTCACACCAAAATTGTGACCCAATAGGACAAGGTGAGAGAAGTTCTATCTTTTGTTGGACCAACGTTTTTTGGTGAAAGAGACACACTTTCAAGCTTACACAGAGCTCTGCTCCAGGTCTGGGAAACTAACTCAGGCCGTGTACACACTACAGGAATCATCGCGCAACAATCCCGTTGCGCTTTAAAAGTCACGTGGTTTTTGTAGTGCGGTATCGCGTCCACACTGAGCTGCTTGTGACGGAACCTAGCCCCCCTTCCCCGCCCCGCAATTTGCGATTTCACAAGAAACCCAATTGAATTGTGGGAACCTATCCCACAGTTCCATCCATCCTGATTCGGCGCTAAGAATCGTGGGTAGAAGAAGAGTAGCGCTGAGCACCATGGGTAACGTCGTGGTTTCCCATGGTGCATTCTGTTCCCCTTGCGTCACGAGAGTTGCTACTAGCAACTCACGCCCTTTTTCAAGAGTACCATGTTGCTTCCCGGAACTCCTTTTTGCAGCAACATGGATCCAGCTCTGATCTCGACTGTCGCCTTCAGCATAATGAATACATCTCAGCTGGTGGCACAGTATGCGTTCAGCTCTGAATCAGACCAGGATTTGGATGACCCTGGACTGGTGACTGCCATGCAGAACAAGAGCACCACATTGCTGAGCTCCTTCACAGAGCATCTGCACACGGTGCACCGCCGGTTCTGGTCACGAGAGACGAGCACCGAGTGGTGGGACCGCATCGTTTTGCAGGTGTGGGATGATGAGCAGTGGCTACAGAACTTTCGAATGCAGAAAGCCACATTCATGGAACTGTGTGAGGAGCTAGCCCCTGCCCTGGACGCAAGGACACCAAAATGAGAGCTGCCCTCACCGTGGAGAAGCATGTCGTAATCGCACTGTGGAAAATGGCGACTCCAGACTGCTACCACTCAGTCGCGAATCAGTTTGGAGAGGGCAGGTCGACTGTCGGGTTAGCACTTCCATAGGTGTGCAGAGCCATTAATCATGTTCTGCTCCAGAGGACAGTGATGTTGGGCAATGTGAGGGAGATCGTCGATGGATTTGCAGCCATGGGATTCCTGAACTGTGGAGGGGCAATAGATGGCAGACACATCTCTATTCTGACTCTGGAGCATCTTGCGACTGAGTATATTAATAGGAAAGGCTACTTCTCCATGGTGCTTCAGGCACTCGTGGATCACAGGGGGCATTTCATGGACATAAATGCAGGGTGGTCGGGTAAGGTGCATGATGCTCGCATTTTCCGAAACACGGGCCTGTACTGGAAGTTGCAGGCAGGAACCTGGGGTGATTTAGTGGGAGTGGTCCTGCTTTTTAGCAGGGGGCTGGACTAGATGACCTCGTGAGGTCCCTTCCAACTCTATTGTTCTATGAGTCTATGACCTTCTTCCCCGATGATAAAATTACTGTTGGGGATGTGGAGATGCCCATAGTAATCATAGCAGTGGTGCCTTGGCTCATGAAGCCCTATACTGGCAATTTGGATCCCAGCAAGAAGCGCTTCAATTACCGGTTAAGCCGGTGCCGAATGACCGTAGAGTGCACCTTTGGGTGCTTAAAAGGCCTCTGGTGCGGTTTGTATGGGAGGCTAGACTTGAATGAGGACAACATTCCAGCCGTCATTGCGGCGTGCTGTGTCCTGCATAACCTCTGTGAAAATAGGGGAGAGAAATTTCCCCCTTCATAGGACGTGGAGGCTGAGCGGATAGAGTTTGCCTTCCAGCAGCCAGCCACTAGGGTATCAGGGGGGCACAGCTGAGAGCTCTCCGCATAAGGGACGCACTTAGGGAGCATTTTAGTCATGGGGACTTATAGGACGCAGTGTATCACTGGGCAGTAGAGGATTTCTTGACAATTACAGCATGCATTGATGCACTGATCATGTAATGTGGGGTAGACCCCCCCATCCAAAAAAAAAAAAAAAGGATGAAACTCAAAACGCCCATCTCCCGCCTGCTCTTCATTTGCCCGCAAAGCTTATCCAGCAAGCACAGAAGCCAGTTCCGATGAAACTTACCAGAGCTCCCTTCTGCTGCATCTGAAGACAGCATGGAGAAGGAATCTGGGCAGCACGTGTCAGGTGGCATGGAGAACAACTCTTGGCTCCCTAGGTCGGCTGCATCACTTTCACCCTCCAGGTCATCCTCCACCTCCACTTCCTCGTCCATGAATTGCTCGTCATGGGGGCGTGCTGACGTGTCCACAGGAGCTTTTGGGGTGGTTGTGGGATCCCCACTCAGGATTGCTTCCAGCTCCTTGGCTTGTCTTTTGAAAGAGTTCTGCAGGTTTCCTTTGAGAATGAGGGCTGATAGGCCGGACATACAGTGATCGCTTTGTGAAAGTGAATACAGCATCCAGAATGCTGTATGAGAGGCTTCATTGCCAATCTCTGAATTTTTTCTTGTGTCATGCAGGCATCAAACTCCCCAAAAATTAAACAGTAACTCACTTTAATCACTTATTGCTTTTCCTTGCTGCTCAGTAAATCCACTCCCATCCTTTTGCTTGGTTGGGTGGCCAGCTCATGTGGTAACAGTATCTTTCTGCTGGCAATCCCACTCAATATCCTGTCTTGTGACCTGACATATGGGTTCCACTACTGCAGCCAGCTGTGAACAGAATCTGTATCATTCCTTTGAAGCACTGTCTCCCTTTCACCTTCACTGGAGCTGGCATGTCTCTCGCAACTACTTTCAGTCTCAGCAGCTGTCCAGTGCAAGCACGTGTCCCGTGTATGCCACCTCACACTGTTCCAGTTGCATTTTCTCTGGATTAAGTTGTATAGACTTGACTGAAGAAGTTAAGAGATTAGTTTCTGTACCATTGTTCCCTTTACCTACAATAAGGAAATCACCTGTAATTATTTCCCCCCCAGTCAGTTGCCCCAGTAGATGTGTGAGTGTTCTCCAGAACACCACTGGTATGAAGCTTATGCTCAGCATGCATGGCCAACTATAGCAACCGAATGGCATTCCAAAGCTTACCTGTGGGGCTGTCAACTAATCACAGCTAACTCAAGTGATTAATTGGTTTTGAGTTAACTCGATTAAAACATTAATTGTGATGAATCACAGTTTCAGTTGCACTATTAAACAACAGAATACCATATCAAATCGATTATGAATATTTTGGGATTTTTTTCTACGTTTTCAAATATATTGATTTCAATGACAACACAGACAACAAAGTGTACAGTGTTCACTCCATTTTTACTACAAATATTTGCACTGTAAAACGATAAACACTACCTATCTTCCCCTGGGGTTGTACCTGGGTCCATGGGGCAGCCTTGGTCTCACCGAGGTAGGCGGCCAGCGGCAGTCTTTGGTGGTTCCCGTTAAGGCACAGACTCCCCGGTAGGAAAGGCCTCTCTGGGTGTGTCAGTCTTCCTCACTGTCTTACCTTTCCCTGAGCTAGAGGTCCTGCCTTTTATACTTCCTGTCCCACCTACTCACCTCCACTGGGAGGGCCAAGATTGGTCCAGCTCTGTCCACTTGAATGGGAAGGGTTGTTCCTCCTCCTACTCTGGCTGAGAGGGAAGCCACAGCACCTCTCCTGAACTACTTTTGCTCAAACTTCCCAAGAGAAATCCAGCTGTAAACGAAGACCAAGTCAAGGAAGCATCAGCCCCAAAACAGAAAGTTTTGTGAGGCTACCAAAGTTTGGAAACAGACGGTAGAATGGAAATGCTTAAGTACCCTAAATTCATTCACTGAGATCATTCATCTCCCTCTCCCCCCCCACCCCCCTCCCAATTTGTGCATCTGATTTTAGAGTTTTGTTGTTTTAATAAATCCTAAAAGTACTGGATGTTAGGAAACGGCAAAACCATGAGATGAAGTGTCAACAGCATGGGCAGCTGTGTGCTCAGCCTTCGATGCCTCTCAGAAATCTCTTAACATCAGTGTTATTGATAGCTTTCCAGAGCTTTTCCATTGGCGGTGGGATTCCACTGAACACTCTGTGTCATACTCTGAACAGCTGATGGTCAGCTCCATTACCCAGAGAATGTGCCGAGGCAAATGATTCTTCAATTAGTCTGCTCTTTTTGTTAGATATGTTAGATTAGTCTGTGTGCTTGCTCCCTGGTTGCCAACGGCACACACCCTTTCATTCGCCAGCCACATCTTCCTCTCCCACACTCTCTGCACAAACCAGATGGGCACTGCAGAGAAAAGGGAGAATTTTGCCCCTCCTGCTCCAGTTTGTTCCTTCACTTGAAGTTTGCTTCAACAAACGAAACTCATCAGAATAGCTTTTTAAGGTTTGCTTAATCCAGTATGCAAGGGTTGCACAATTAATTTAGCATACTGGTGTTGTTGTGAAGGTCAAATCCTTCAATGGGATATTCTGATAATTGATTTGTTGGGTTCCACTGACACGTCCCAGCAGCTCTGTCATACAGACTACTCAGCACTCTCTGGCAGCCTGACATAGCACCTTCATCCTGAGACGTTCCTGCCAGCAAACATCTTTTTTAATAAGTGAAGTTAGATTTGTGTTTACCACAGCACACCCTGGAGAGTCCAGGGGGTCTGTGAAATTCTTCTCCTACAGTTGACGCACTTTGCCACCAGAGACGTGCTGCAGAGCTATTGCTTTGTGCAGAACAGGGAATGGGGTCCAAGCACTTTGGCAGATACTAGGAGGCGGGGAAGAGAGTCAGTGACCTGTGCTGCCCTCTTGAGTTAAAGGGCTGAATCCCACCATGGCCAATCCTAAGAGATGCTGCTTCCTAGCCAACCTGAAACCAGTATCTTCTACAGCCATGTCTGGGCACCATGCTGTGGAAAGCCCATTGTTGTTTCTCTCAGCAGACCACACTCTCTTTCTTCTTGTTTGCAGACCACACTCTCTTTCATACACGTTATAATGGCCTGAGAGATAGCCTGCTTCTACAGAAGGAAGGCTTCTTGCAATTTCTTTCCCCTTCCCCCCACCCACTGCACCAGACCCGGCCAGGGCAAGATGTTTCGACAGGACCTGCCATATCTGAAGGCTGAAGAGTAGATGATTTCCTTCCTCTGAAGCATCAGAGATAGCCATGGCTGGAGATGGGTGTGACATTGGCAGACCAGGAGCCAACTCATACCAAGGCCCTGGGCTTCATTGAACACTGACAAGCGTATGGCTGGAAAGCAGGCTGCTATCCTGAGGGCTGCTAGAATTAACATAGATATTAGGGTTGTGAGAATGTGTTTCATGTTCAGACTGTATGGAATACATGTCTTAAGCCTATGTACAGTCTCTCTATCCCATTCTTCAAGGTAATACTTAAGTGTTTGCCTTAAGTGTTTCCTCCACTCTCTCCTCAGGGTTTCCATCTCCTGGGGCAGTGGTTTGCCTTTTCTCTCCTCTGTTGACCATGGGCTCGGCTGATGGCTCAGATTCCTGGGAGGCATGCCTTCCTCTTTCCCTGGTCTGTCCCCAACTGAGCTGCAGCAGGACTCTGCTCTTTTTACTCCTGCCTCACCCTTGCACTTCCTACAGAGGGGGCAGGGCAGGCTTAGTTGAACCCAACAGGGGGAATTAATGCCTTCTGTATTGGAAGGAGGCTACGGCTTCACTGCAAACCACAATAAAAGTATCCACGCAGCACTTTTCATTGGCTTAACTAAACTGGTTTCACTTTAACACGCTACCAGAAACCTAACTCCAA
Source organism: Pelusios castaneus (assembly GCA_007922175.1). Lineage (NCBI taxonomy): Eukaryota > Metazoa > Chordata > Testudines > Pelomedusidae > Pelusios > Pelusios castaneus. The sequence goes on from ML685878.1 coordinate 1,268,362, forward strand.
ATTCCAAAGGGGTAGCCGTGTTAGTCTATTGTAGAAAGACAACAGAGTCCTGTGGCACTTTTAAAGACTAACATGCTCATGCGATAAATAAATCTGTTAGTCTTTAAAAGTGCCACAGGACTCTGTTGTCTAACTGCAACTGAGTGAGAATTTTCTGGAAATGGGATTTTCTCAAGAATATAGGAACAGGTGAAAATAAAGCCATATTGTGCAAAGGAAACAAACACATCAGTGACCTGCAGATGAATGTATATCCAAAAGTAGTCTGTTATGTAGAAGTAACTGTAAATTGAGCCATACTATTATGGTGTCACGGGCTGTGCTCCCATAATTAAGGTCTGTCAGCGATTCCATTGTAAACGCAATTTTAAGGGGTTTATACCTTTTTTTTAAACAGTGCATAGGAGTTACCTGGTTTGCATTCTAAACAGGTTCTAAGGTCATTATGCGGGTCTTAATGTTCTGATACAGTTTATAGTAATGAAATGAGACTTTCAAAGCAAAAGCCTTTCACAGAACTGGCAAAAATGAGTACGTTCGTCTTAATTTTAGCTTCCAGTGCATTTCAGAAGCTTTTATAATTAAATGTTTGGTTGCCCCAGGAAATAAAGGAAGCAAATCCTTGTCATTGTGAAAACAATCCTACCCCAACTTCATGTTCTACCAGAGAGGAATGAAAACAGCTCTTTGGAGAGCTTCTCCTTAAAAAGCCAAATGGTAATGTTGTCATATGTATGCTGTTTTCCCACACAGTCTCAGAGAGCTCAGGAGCTGCTCCTCAGCCTGCATCCCACAGCCACCTGTTTAAAAATCACACGCTTTTAGAGATCAACATACTTTTCCCTAGAGGGCTGGAAAAAGTCCAGCTACCACATCAAGTGAAGTTCAAACAAAGTGGAAGGACACAAAGCAGGGAGGGTCAGATTGTACCCAGTTCTATCCAGCTGCACAAGGGGGAAGGGACTCACACAGACTCCTCCAATTCCCCATAGCTAAATATGTGAAAGAAGAGCCTCAATGGCTCCAGTCTTCCCAAAGGGGGGCGGGGAACAGTCACCACATGGCCCCATCCCTGTTCACACTAGGCAGCACAGCTGGTTGCAGGAGCAGCGCACACTGCATATTGGGAAGAGATTGGTTCAGGGGCCACTTGCTCTCTTCTGTGTCTCAGGAGCAGTGGTGTCTGACTGGGGTACCATGCTCCTTGGAGATCTAGTTGAGACAGTGTGTCTTCTCACCCACCCCAATGCAAGGAAACATCTATAAGGCAAAATTGAGACCTTTCTTTCCCATCTCTTTTATTTATTCAAGGCAACAGGGTAAGCCAACCAGGCATGGGTGTTGGCGAGAGGGCTATGGTTGAGAATCCACTGGTGTCATTAGCTGTCTTCATTCAAATTTTGACCTTTTCTTCCTTTGTAAAAGTATCACTTGAGGATAAGACAAGAGGATTCCTCTCTTCAGTGTCACTGATTGTGGAGCGTATGTTCAGGGGAGGGGTCCTTCAGATGGCATTCATGACCCTGTTCATGGCCAGTTCTGGGATCTGCACTTCTAAATGATTGTTGACGAATTGGAAGGGGTTCAAATAAGAGCCACAAGACTGATCTGAGATCTGGAAAACATGCCTGCTACCGAGAGACTTAAGAAGCTCCACCCATTGAATTTATCCAAGAGAAGTTCAGGGGTCACTTGATCCAATCTACTAGTAACTATATGGGGAAGAAATTTCTGATAGTACATATGAAAGCTAGGTAGTGGTAGTTGATGGCTTTTTAAACTACTGCCCCCAGGTACCTTTTCTCCGTCACATCAGGCTCCAGCCAAGCCCTGGCAGACTGCACAGAGCTGTCCCTGGTCCTGCCTCCTGCAGCCAGGCCTACAGCCTCCTTCCACAGATCTTGCTAGGGGAAAACTACAGAGCTGGGCCTTCTTATATACAAGGCTCCTGGGCCCTAATTGGTTCTGCAGTTGTCTGCTCTGATTGGTTGCTCCCTTTTACAGGGCTTTTAACTCCTCTTTCCACCAGAGCAGGGAAACTACCCTGCTACACAGACAATTCAGGAAACATCCCTATTCACTGGCATTTTCTTTCTGCATCCTGTAAATACATATACAGGCACAAAGGAAATATTCTTGGAAAGATAATGACAGCCCTGAAAAGAAGGCATGCTCCAAAGTTCAAAAAGGTACTGAGATTTACCAGTTTTATCATGTCAAATGTAGGTTATTTTGGAGTTTACTCATGCTCCAACATTGCCTCCAAAATGAACAGAGTGCTGTATTGATAGCGATCATCTAGAAATGCAGGGATTTTTTTCCCCAGCAGTTAAAAAAAAAATCTCAGGATGAGATCTAGTCATAGATTGAAGAAGCTTTTGATTTCCCAACTTGGTACACTTACTTTGGCTCAGTAGTTCCTGTGAGTCCAACACTAAAGTCTGAGGCAGTGGTTCCCACCCTTTTTGGCTGAAGGGCCATATAATTTTTACAGCCCTGAAGGGCCACCAGTCTATTTAATTAAATTTTAATAAAAATTCAATCCATTAAGTTTTAATTAAAAATTAATTAAATTATAATTAATCAATTAAAATTTAATTAATTTTATTTTAATTAACATTAATTTTTAAAAAGGTTTTTAAATAGGTTTTTTTTAAAGGGCTGGGTGCAGACTGGAGGAAAGGTGAGCAGCCACAGCCCAGCTCCCAGCTGCACCCATTTGAAAAAGCCCCACGGGCCATTTTTGGCCCATGAGGCGGGATTGTGATCCCCTGGTCTAGGGGATCAGCCGCAATAACCCTTGATCACTAGGATTTTTCCAGCAGGGAGGATGTACCCTAAGATCCCCCATAGATTTCCCATTCTGGTCTCAGCTTGCAATATGATGACCCTGCAGCTAAAAGCTGCATACAGTTTCCTTTGGAACCCATTGCTTTCTTCTGAGCATTAGCCAGCATATGCCACTCCGAAAGTTCTCCTTGCTGTTCGAGGGAGCAAGGCACAAACTAAGGATTTGCAGGGGGGCTGGCAAGGCGCTAGCACCGTACTGAGACCTGTATGTGTGAACAAGCTGTGCCGTGCTGTGGAGCGTTACATAAACCCATTCCCTCAGCAGACCATTATCAGAGTTCACATGGTTAATTGAAATATTTCTGCTCCTGCTGTTTTAACTGATCCAGTGTAATTCATAGGATGCTGATAATAAGCAATACTTTATAATTAGGACTTATCAGTAACCAGTTAATTAATGGAACCCTAATTCTCAAGAAGGTATTTTGGATCCTCTTCTTATTATATCATAGAGCTGATGCCCACAGACAACCAAACCACAAGAGTGGCACAAAAACTAATTCTGCGTTAACCCTGGTGTAAATCTAAAGTATTCATTTATTTAAAAGTTCCCTCCACCCCTTGAGACACAGCATCTCGTTTATGGGACGGTACCATGGAATGCCAGCATTATCCGTTACCTGTAGTGAATACTCACGAAGCTATAACCGTTCTTGGGAGTTTCTGAGGGTTGTGCCAGGAGACAAGAACCCAAAGGCAGAGTGCCTCTAACCACTCAAGCATATAAGTGTAAGGGCAGAGGCTTGAATCACAAGCTAAAAATGACTTGCGATCACCCAGGCCATCTCTGTCCAAAGTCCTCTTTCCTCCTAAGTTCCAACCCTTGTCTATTTGTATAGCTTTTGTATAAACTCTCTCTACCTGGGCAGTAATAGGGGGTAAAGTGGTAAGTACAAACAGATACAGTATTTCCCATGTAGTTACACTAGAGCTGTACAGAGGAACAATTACTGTTATCTCCCTGAGATAATATCATTGTGTGCACAGTTCAAAATTGCACTGGCCTTTCTTCCATCATAATACATTATACTCCAAATCTCAGCTGCTTTCCATGCTCCTCCACTGGTCCCTAGTAGCAGCCTGGATCCTGATTTCTCCCTCACATTCAGGGGCCACAGGACCCTGGGCTGCCACACCACCGTGGGACCCCTCCAACCTGGGCCCAGCCCCCCACCACCATGGTGGCCCACCTCCACTGTGGGGGCCTGTGGGCTGGCCAGCGCTGGGGGGGGTCAAAGGCCATACTCTGCTGGTGCAGTGCGGCATCTGGTGCAGCCCTCCAGGCCATCCAGCCCCACCCCTGGAGCAGAGAGAACAAACACCCAGGGGTGGGGTGTGAGTGCAGACCCAGCCTCTGGCCCAAAGGCCCTGCAATGCCCCCTCAAAGCCCCACCAGCGCTGTGTGAGATGAGTGGGGTGGTGGGGGAATGGATCTTGCAGGGGCCAACTTTAGGGGGCTGGAGCCCAGGGCCATGTCCACACTGCCCCCAGGTACTTCTCGCCCTTGTATCAGGGGCTTTGGGCTCTAGCACCTACAGTGCCCCCAGTCTATACTGAACTGTCCCTGGTCCTGCCTCCTAGAGCCAGAGAGATTGTACATCCTTTCCTCCAAAGTGCCAGGGAAAGACTGCCCAGAGCTGTGGCTGCAGCTTTCTTTTATACAGGGCTCCTGGGCCCTGTTGGCTCTGCAGCTGACTGCTCTGATTGGCTGCTCCTTACCCAAGACTTTTAAACTCCTTCCTTACTGGAGTGGAGAAACCATCCCGCTACAGTCACCATTTTGAATTTTTCTTCCTTCATATAAGTGTTTATTAGCTTTAATCTTGTATGAGTCTCCAACTGCTGATCTCTTTTAGCACCATAAAATACTCAGAATAAAAACCCTTCTCTGTGTGCTGCATAGGTACTGGTTCTATAGCTCTGAAGAGTAGTAGAGAGTTGATTTCTTGACAAAGTAAGTTCTTGAGAGAGGACTCCCTGAAGCAGGATAGAGAAGGAGAGTTGGTTGGTGGAAGAGAAGTAAAGTGGATCGAGTACCAGTGGAGATGATCTCCAAAACCTATTTGCCTGTAGTGATTGACTCCCAAACCCACCGGAAGAGGCGTTCTATTGTTTTTTTTCTTGGGCTTCTTCTATAGTAGTTGACTTCTGGGTACCCGTCTGGCTCTGTCAATCTGTTTCTTCACTTCCGCAGGTGGGTAGTGTAGTTTTAAGAATGCTTGATAGAGATCCTGAAGGTGTGTGTCTCTGTCCGAAGGATCGGAGCAAATGCGGTTCTATCTTAGGGCTTGACTGTAGACAATGGATTGTGTGGTGTGTCTTTGATGAAAGCTAAAGGGATGTAGATTACTATAACGATCAGTAGGTTTTCAGTATAGGGTAGTGTTTATGTGCCCATCACTAATTTGTACTGTAGTGTCCAGAAAGTGGGTCTCCTGTGTGGGGTGTTCCAGGCTAAGGTTGATTGTGGAGTAGAAATTGTTGAAATCTCTGTGGAAATCTTCAAGGGCCTCCTTACCGTGGGTCCAGATGATGAAGATGTCATCAATGTAGCATAAGTAAAGTAGAGGTGGTTTGGGATGAGCCATGAGGGAGCGTTGTTCTAAGTCGGCCATAAAAATGTTGGCATATTGCGGGGCCATGAAGGTCCCCATAGCAATGCTGCTGACTTGAAGGTATAAATTACCTTCAAATTTGAAATAGTTGTGGGTGAGTACAGAGTCACAAAGTTCAGCCACAAGACTTGCTGTGGCATCAACTGGGATTGTTCTTCTAATGGCTTGTAATCCATCTTTGTGTGGGATATTGGTGTAAAGAGTCTCTACAGCCATAGTGGCCAGGATGGTGTTTTCTGGAAGCTCACCAATGGATTGGATTTTTCTCCGGAAGTCCATAGTGTCTTGAAGATAGCTAGGCATGTTGATAGCATAGGATCTGAGGAGAGAGTCCACACAGCCAGATAAGCCTGTTGTAAGTGTGCCAATGCCTGAGGTGGTGGAGCATCCGGGTTTTCCCTTTTTATGGATTTTCAGTAGTAGATAGAATATCTCTGGTCGGGGTTCTGGCAGTGTGTCTGTCTTGATTTGTTCCTGTGCTGTTTCAGGGAGTTTCCTGAGTAGGTGGTGCAGTTCCTTTTGGTAGTCCTCAGTGGGGCCAGAGAGGAGTGGTTTATAGAATGTTGTGTTGGAGAGTTGTTTATAAGCTTCCTAATTGTAATCCGATTTATTCATGATCACGACGGCACCTCCTTTGTCAGCCTCCTTAATAATAATGTCAGAGTTGTTTCTGAAGCTCTGGATGGCAATGCGTTCTGCATGGCCGAGGTTATGGTGTAAGGGAGGTTGTTTGTCCACGTTTTCAGCCTGCCACAGTGGTGGAAACAATCTATGTAGAAGTCTAGTCTGTTGTTCCGACTGTCAAGAGGAATCCACATCAAATATTTTTTCTTGCAGTGTTGGAAGGAAGGTATCTGGAGGTCATTGCGTTCTTCATTGGTGTAGTTGTAATATTCCTTGGGTCTGAGACGACGAAGGTAGTTTTCGAGATCACTGCAGAATCATATGTGTGGGGATAGTGGAGCAGAAAGAAAGTCCTCAAGATAGCACAGATTCCTCTGCTGGAGTAAGTGTGTAGCACAAAAGATTAACATGAAGATTTTGTGTCTGCTGAAAAGCCATGATTCACTTCTTCCACTCATGGCTTTTAGTACCACCCCATGCTGCTTCATATCTGGCACTCAGCAGGTTTTATTGGTTGTTGTTTGTTTCCAGTAACCCCAACAGTGTGGTTTGTCTCCCACTAACACAATGTTCCCAGCCCTGAACAACTTCAACACTGACCCGCTAAAGACTTAAATGCTTTATTCATGGGACTACTTATGTGATGTAATTACTTATTTAGAATCACAGAAATGTAGGGCTGGAAGGGACCTTGAGTGATCATCTTCTCCAGACCCTTGTGCTGAGGCAGGACCCATAAACCTAGACAATCCCTGACAGGTGTTTCTCCAACCTGTTCTTACAAACTTCCAATGCTTGGGGATTCCACAACCTTCTCCAGTACTCAACTACTTTTAACTCATGCTTAATTGGGCTGTAAGTCCCACTTGCCATCTGGTCCTGATAATGGATGACTGACAACCTGTTCCAAGAACAATGTTCAAGATTGTTTTAATGTTTAAATGTATTCCTCTCTGTCTGGAGCTACTAAAGGCTGCCTTGCTACCTTGGTGGCATAAAGCCTTGAGAACGGGAGGATCTGGGCACTGGAGAACATCTCTGGCATAGGATCATCTCATAGGGAAAGAACCAGCCTCACCGTCTGATACGGTCCTACCAGTCTGATAGAGAAAGAACTGTCTTACACTGCCGCTCCTCCTGCCTACTGGTATAGGGGGTGTACCTGAGGGAAAGGAGGTGTGGCCAGGGTCTCCCTGCATCCAGATGATCACCAGTTGCCATAACAGTCCCTGGATCTGTTGACAGCCTTCAGACTGATTTAACTTGCCCGGAGATCAAGCCATCAAGTTGGGGCCGTACGTTGAGGGGAGCACAAAGGTAGTTTAAATCTACCAGCCCCTCATCAGGCTGCACAGAGCCAGGGGATCCTGTGTATATTCATGCAGCTATAACTGCTTAGCTCCCAACAATTCTGCATGTACCGAGGGTTGTGTATATTTGCCAACAGTTTCTGGCACTCTGTCTATGTGTTTGCCTCTGCTGAGATCCAGAGCTGGGGTCTTTGTTTGTTTGTGCAGTGCTGACTGAATTTAAAAATGGAAAAAATAATGCTACAGCTGCATTATCTGTGCAAAAAGAGAATGTAACACCTAGTGAGACAAGAGCAAAGAATCTGGATGAACTATCGCAGTATCAGCCTCATCACCACTGACCCTGGAGTCTATACTGGGGCAAAGCTGCAAGTCAACGGGAGTTTCACTTGGGTAAGGACCACAGGATTTCGTCCAATATGAAGAGTGAGGCCACTGTACTCAGACGTGCTCCACAATGAGGAAATCATGCAATCAGGGAATCAGTAGTTAGGTATTAATAGGCCAGCCAATCCATGCAGGATTGTTCTCTATAGTAAGTTTCTAGTGCTTTGCCCAACCTACTTTTAAACACTATATATTCCACCACTTCCCTTGGCAGACTCTTTTACAATTTAATGCATCCCACTGCTCAGAAATTCTCCCTCAATTCTCTTCTTCACGTCACCTGATTATCCCTAGCTGTTGCATTAGTCAGTGGGACGATTTATTATGCTGCCATCTAGTGGTGTTTTCTCACATACCCAGTTACAGATGACTGGGTTTTTGTGCCTTTCTCTGTGTGCTATCCAGTTATTGCTGACAATTTGCCTGCCTTTTTCCTGACATCATCTCTAAAATAACTGGGAATTACTAAATACCGGGCCGTCCGAACCCAAAATGTCACCAATCAAGTGGGAGTAGTTAGCATGGAAAAAATACTGAAGTGAGACAGCTACAAAGCTAAACACAGTAATGGGAGTAGCCAGGGGTTAAAGTAAGGAGGAACGCACTGGAACGCAGTTCCGGGGCCCACAAATTTGAGGGGCCAGAGTTCCGGGGCCCCTAAAAATAGAAAAATCCAGCAGAACCCATGCTCTGCCCTGCCCTGGCTGCTGGCAAGTCCTAAGCCGCACCGTTGTTAATCACAATACTTATTGTGTGATGCAGTGTTTGCTAGTTTGTGACAATAATTGCTATAGAGAGAAACACCGTATAAAAGTATAAATATTTTTATGGAGTGATAACCGATGCATGTGGTACTGAGAAGTGGTTGCAAATGTCTACCTGGGCGGGGGCCCAGACAATACGGGAAGGGGGCCCAGAGATTAGGAGGGTTCCGGGGCCCATCAAATTATACTTTAACCACTGGGAGTAGCCCAGAAAGCTCCATCTCTGCAAGGAAAAGGGAAGGTAACCACACTGCATGCTCTTAATTTTCACAGGCAGAGAAGATGAAAATGGGTATCATTAAGTTCTGAAGAAGTATGCTGAAATTTTACCCTAAAAAGGAACATAATATACAGATGTTTCTCTTAGAGATGGGTCGAAGCCATAGAATTCAAATCCAGGCTGAGACGATCTATATTCTCTGTGTTGAAAAAAAAGTTTGGCAGTGAATTGAAATCTTTGTTAGATACCGTTGTGAATTTGACTGAATATTCACCGTGTGAAGAGGGAAAGATGAAAATATGAGAAATACTTGACATGGGAGTAAGAGAAGTGAACCCATCTGAGTTTACAGAGGAAATAAAATCTCACTTTGAATTATGTCATAGAAATTGCTCATCACCATAAGAGAAAAATCTGCAGCATCCTTGTAGTCTTAATGCTTGGTATGAATTCCTCCTATAAACTCTAACCTTTTAAAGAGAGACAACAGAGTCCTGTGGCACTTTTAAAGAGAGTTTTATATTCCAAGAACCTGGAAGGATTTAACGTCCATTGGACATTGGTTGTGAAAGTTTTTCCTTCAACCTGCAACCTTCAGAAAAACCATTTTTGGAAGACATTTCCTTTCTTCAGAAAGACAGTCTGCAAATTTAGGTTATTTTTTTAACTTTGCTAGCTTCTCTACATATATCTGAACTGTGTTGAAAGAAAGGCAGCTAGAAATGCTTGCGTACCTATAACTGTGGATGTATACAGGTAACTATTTGTACATGGTTCTTTTTCAAATATTCCATCATTTTTGTATCTTTTCTTATATGTGTTTTTCTCTCTCCTGGAAATCATTATTAAAAAGTTTATAGAAAAAAAAACTTTTTCAACAATCTGGCAGCCTTCTAACTAAAAAAAAAAAAAAATCAGATTTTGCATTGTGTTTTTTATCCCTGTATTTTAAAACAATTTTGGGGGAAAAGGGTTTAAAACTACCTCAATTTTACAGATAGGGAAACTAGGGAGCACAGAAAGAGGATGTGAAATAGAAAGTGAAATGATGGAGAGAGCACTTGAAATCTCCTGTATTTAAGACACAGATGCATGACCAGGGCCATAAAATTGGATTTCTACTGACCTGAATAGTAAATCAAATAAAGAATTACATAGTAAGCTTCTATAGCATTTCCCATCTACTGATCTCAAAGGGCTGTATAAAGGTGCATATGCATCATTATCTCCATTTTACAGATAAGAAAGTGAGATACACCAAGGTTAAGTAACTTGCTTAAGATCACAGAGTTAGTCACCGGCAGAATCAGGAAGAACTCTGGTGCCTCGAATATCTCCCCATGTGCAATCCACAGGACCATAGTCACCCCTGATAGAGATCTCTTGACTAATTCCACGGATTAAACACACAAAGGATTAAATCTGTTCTCAACCTATGAAGAGCAACATCACCTTTCAAAAATGACACTAGCTGCTGCCCTTGAGAAATGCTGCAGTATTGAGTGAACTCTGAATTCTGTCTCTTCATTGACTCTACTCAATCGCTTTCTTTAAGGAAAGACCTGCAGAGCTGGAGTGCAAAATGAAATCAGAGATACCATTTTCTCTTTAGAGGAAAATCATGTCCTAAGCTTGGTTGAATTTAAAGCAGAATTCTGAAGAATCTGGATATAGATAACACTGATGCTCTTTGGTATGGATTCAGGAAGACAGGAAAAGGTGTCATTTATAGAGTCCATTCGGAAAACCCAGGGCTGGATTATCAATGGGGCTTTAGGGCTTAAGCCCCGAGCCCTGGCCCAAAGGGGGCCCTGGGCTTCAACCCCTAAAATCCCTATGATAATCCATACTGGAGACCTCTGCCCCGCTCAGTGCCGGCAGGCCCTGGAGCCAGAGGGGTGGGGCTCTGAGCTCCTGCCCTGTCCCTGGGCAGGCTGGTCTGCCCCCGGGAGCAGGGTGGGCCAGAACCTGCTTGCTCCACCCCTGGGGCAGGACCAGGCACAGCCTGCACTCCGGGTGACCGGCCTGGCACATATTTCTGCATAGGGGCCTGCCGTGCCGCATGCCAACCGCCACCCCCCTCCATCCAGCAGTTTGGCTGGAGCAGGGACAGGGCAGGGGAGTGCGCTCGCCCCTCCCCAGTGGGGGGCCAGGTAGGGGGCCCTGTGATGGGGGTGGGGGCCCCAGGCGGGGAGCCCTATCGTGGGGGTCAGTCCAGGGCCCCTGGGCAGGTTAATTCAATCATGGGAAAACTATAATCTTGGTGCTCCTGAATGTGAGCCAAGATCATCTTCTCCATTTTATAATATATGCCAGAATCCTTGCTAAACAATGCCTTTAAGGTTATTGCCAAATTAACCAGAAAAATAAAGAGCTTCTCTCTAGGCTACTGTACAGCAATCAGTACAAGAAATAAACAGTTATTATGAATCATTTCATCTCACACAATCAATCAAGGTTTCCTGAGATGCCTATGGTATGACATGTCTTGATGTAAAGAGTAAATCTGACAGCGTTGAGTGGTGCTATCTTTCAGAAACAATGGATCAGCAAGGATTTTGGAAACGTTCAGGGATGGGTATCTCCATTATACAAAGGAGTAAAGGTTAAAGTTAGCAGTAATTCACTGATATCTGAGTCATTCCTTCTATCCAGGTAAACTCTCCTTTGTCTGGTAGCTACCATTACTCATATTATTCTCATATCTGGAAAGCCAGCATCCTGTTTAATTAAATAAGATTCTTTAACTGGAATAATTAAAATAGAGAAGAAATGATAAACTCTCTTACAGAGGCAAATGGGTGGGGTAATATATTTTATTGGACCGACTTCTGTTTGTGAGAGAGACAAGCCTTCAGGCTTACACAGAGCTCTTCTTCAGGTCTCTCTCTTGTCAAACAAGGTTTTACTACCATCCCTTAATCTAATGGAATCATTCTGTCAGGACTTCCCCCTTGTAAATACATTTTGCCAGTATTTACTAGCGGGGATCATTAGGGAAAAATCAGTTGTAGTCCTCTGAGTAATTGTTTATTAATAATATTAAGCATATATTTTTCATCGCTTATCTCTAAGCATTTTGCAATGGTGGGTAAGCATTATTGACATGTTATAGATAGGGAAACTCAGTCACAGGACTGGTAAATATTCACATTTGCAAAAAGGATCTTGAAAACTTGGGGAAGGTTCAGATCAGAATCACAGGAATGATTTGAGTTCTGCAGTGAGAGTGTTAAGAAACTAAATCTATTCATCTAATCAAAAAGAATATTAAAGAGGTGACTTGAATAAGGTATTGTGGGGAGAAGATTTCTGCTAGTGGAGGGCTCTTTAACTTCACATACAAAGGCAGAATAAGCGCAATAATTGTAAGCTAAAGCTACATAAATTAAAACTAGAAATAAGGCAAAACCTTTTATTAACAGGTGGGATAATTTTTCATTTGAACAACATGCTGATGGACATGATTGATTCTTTGCCACGTCTTCTTTAAAGAAAGATTGGATGCTTTTCATAAAGCATATGATCTACCTCATCCAGACATTATGGCTATGTCTACACTAGAAAAGTTAAGTCAACTTAAAGTTGACCTTATGAAGTCGACTAAACAAAAGTCAACTTAAGTTTTCTAGTGTAGACATAGCCCCTTTTTGACCATATTAAGTCGACTTAACACTTTAAGTCAACTTAATAAGGTGGATTGAGGCACTAATCCCCATCCACACTGGTTTAAATTGACTTAATAAGGTCAACTTAAGCGTTAAGTCAACCTAAAACAAGGTGTTATTAAGTCAACTTAACTTTTCCTTAAGTCGACTTAAGGAAAGCCCAGTGTGGACACGGAGTAGTTTAAGTCGATTTAAGCCTCCTTAAATCGACTTAATTTGTAAGTGTAGATGCACCCCTTGGCATGAGTGAGGCCTCAGCTGGAGTATTGTGTCTGGTTTAGGGCACCACACTTTAAGAAAGATGTGGACAAACTGGAGAGCCCAAATTGGAGATGGTAACAAAAATGATAAAACATTTAGAATACTTGACCTATGAGGAAAGGAGGAAAGGTTTTTAAAAACTTGGTATGCTAACAACTGAAAAAAGAAAACTGAAAGAACTGTTAATAGTCTTCAGATATGTTAAGGGCTGTTATAAAGAGGGCAGTAATCAATAGACTAAATCCATGTCCACTGAAGGTAGGGCAAGAATTGACTGGCTTAGTCTAAAGCAAGGAAGATAGTAAGAAAAATTTCCTAACTCTAAGGATAGTTAAGTACTGGAACAGGTTATCAAGGGAGGTTGTAGAATCCCTATCACTGAAGGTTTTTAAGAACAGGATAACCAACACATGTCAGAGACGGTCTAGGTTTACATGGTCCTGTCTCAGCATGGAGAATGGACAAGGAACAATATGACCTCTCAAGGTCCCTTCCAGCCCTACATTTCCATGTTTCTGTGATTATGTGTGTTATGCTAGAGGTGAGACTAAATGATCATAAAGACCTTAAAATCCCAAGCTCAAAGAACAAGTCAACAGCAGAGCTAGGATGAGAATGCAGGTCTTTTGGCATTGAGTCCCAAGGCTATTCTTCAGAGGCCAGAGGGACCACTAAATCATTGAGTCTGACCTTTTATATAAGAAAGGCTATTTCACCCAGTTATTGCTGTATTGAACCCAATAACTTGGGTTGAACTAAAACATTTCAGTCTTCAGTAGATTAAACCCTTGTGTGCCACAGGCAGAAAACAGGGGTGACCACGGGACCACCAATGTTGAGTGGATTGAGCTGAATCATTTTTACATTTTAACACTTGGGAATTTGATTTTCACAGGGAAAAAAACTGATTTACCCCTCTAAATACCCTTTCCCTCGTAGATTAGGTCAAAATCAAGAGCAGTATATCATTTTACTACTGTTTACCACTCTCAGCCATTGACTGCACAGATATCATTAGTGAATGTTTTAGCTACAGGTCACGATGTGTTTCAGAGCCTTGCTGTTCATTACTGAAATTGTTTGTGGGATAAATACCATTGTTAATTCATTTGTTTGAAATAGTGTGAAAATAATCAGTCTACCCCTGAAAAAGGCCGGCTGGTAGTTCCTACTTTTAGCTATTGTTTTGGGGTGTCTCAATTATGACTCAATCATTTGGATCCCAGAAGACAGACAGACAGAGCAGGAGAAACATCATCCTGCTGGAAAAGGCTGATGCTGAGAAGTTGAACAGGAAATAAAAGTACATTTCTAACCTTTTCACTAACCCATCTATCTTGAAAATACAAATGGAGAGAAACAGATTTGAGCCAACAACTGGGTTAAAGGCTTGTCACTGATTTAACTAACTTGCGTTAAGTAAAACAGTGCAAGTTTGTGTGTGGGGAAGCCCTTCCAGGAGCTCATGCTGGGTTTCCCCAAATTAGATGTTTGTTCTGCTACTATTTTCTTCTTGCCCTTGCCTCCTGTTTAGCTTTTCTTCGTAGACTAGCTCTGAATAACATCCCTGAGCTTTTATCTGCAGGTGACACACAGAGCCATGCAAACTGGATTGGCAGGAAAACAAAGGCGGCTTTCATCTCATCATCACACAAGGTACTTACAGTAACTTCTCTAGGAAGAAAGATTACGCATCAACATTGTGAGCATAAAGACAATTTAAAAGAGATGTTAAGAAACTTCATGTCAGAAAAATATAGAACATCTGCAAACAGACAAGTATTCAGAAATATTTTGCATCAATGATCTTGCAGCAAAGAATCTGTTCTTGTGCAGTGACAAGATTTTAACATGTCCTGAAAGGGTTTTTAGGCTTCTCCTTGTGGCCAGGAAGATAAAAAATGGTCGCATGCAGGGCTTCAAGAACTGTTACTCAGTTGGGTTTTTCTTCGTCTGATAGCAATTGCTGGCGCTCCAGCAGCTGGGGAGCCCCCGGAGGTTTCCCAGCAGCTGGAGCAGCGCCGTGCCAGCAATACATTATGGATCTGATTCTCCTCTGCTTTACACCTCCGCTAGACTTTTAGTCCATGCCAAGGCCACTCTTCTGATGTAGTAGTCAGATGTCCACTATCTTGGGCAACACACCAGGGACATGCAGAGCTAAACGGACAAGATGAAAACCTGGCCCCAGTGAAGTCAATGGGAGTGTTGGTCTTTAGACCTGAATTTTTGATTAGCTGAAGGATTGATATGGGAGCATATAGCATTTCATGCATAACTGATGTGATCAGTCCATCCTCCAAAACCCATCCATGTCTGATAGAAGACGGTTGCCTACATGTGCTCCATCATACCAAAGTCATTCCATTGCTTGATGATTTGCCTTCTTGAAAGCTGGCATTAATGCATCCCTTGTTGGGGTCAATTTTTTCAGAGTAAACTGAGCAATCAGTGGGGCTAGCAGGTATCACAATCATGCTAAAAGGGCACAGCAAGCGGGGTATCACAGGGATCAGTTCTGGGTCCAGTTCTGTTCAATGTTTTCATGAGTGATTTAGATAAGGGCATACAGAATATAGTTATAAAGTTTGCCAATGATACCAAGCTGGGAGGTGCTTTGGAGGATAGGATCACAATTCAAAATGATTTGGAAAAACTGGTGAAATGGTCTGAGGTTAATGGGATGAAGTTCGATAAAGACAAGTGCAAAGTACTCCACTTAAGAAAGAACAATCCATTGCACACATACAAAATGGGCAATGACTGCCTAGGAAGGAGTACTGCAGAAAGGGATCTGAGTGTCATAGTGGACCACAAACTAAATATGAGTCAATAGTGTAACACTGTTGCAAAAAAAGTAAACATCATTTTGGGATGTCTTAACAAGAGTATTGTAAGTAAGACACAAGAAGTAATTCTTCTGCTCTTCTCCACACTGATTAGGCTTCAACTGGAGTATTGTGTCCTGTTCTGGGTGCCTCATTTCAGAAAAGATGTGGACAAACTGGAGAAAGTCCAGAGAAGAGGAACAAAAGTTATTAAAGTCCTAGAATACTTGACTTAGGAGAGAAGATTGAAAGAACTGTTTAGTCTGAAAAAGAGGAGACTGAGAGGGGACATGATAATAGCTTTCAAGTACCTAAAAGGTTGTTACAAGGAGAAGGGAGAAAAATTATTCTCCTGAACCACTGATGATAGGACCAGAAGCAATGGGCTTAAAGTACACAAGGGAGGTTTAGGTTGGACCTTAGGAAAAAAATTCCTAACTGTCAGAGTGATCAACCACTGGAATAAGTTGCCTAGGCAGGTTGTGGAATCTCCATCATTGGAAATTTTTAAGAGCAGGTTAGACAGGCACCTGTCAGGGATGGTCCAGATGGGACTTGGGTCCTGCATGAGTGCAGGGGGCTGTACTCGGTGACCTCCCATGGTCCCTTCCAGTTCTACGATTCTATGATTAGCAGGAGGCACATATGGATCATTTGCTTTGGCTTTCTGTGTAGTGCTGAGTTAAAGGTTGACCATATTGGAGTGTATCTCTCTCCTGAAATGGTGTGGTATGGTATGTCTTGGGCATCTAGATCATTTCAAGGAATGTCTTCTTTCTCTTCAGCTGAAGCTGCACTTACTGATTTTCTTGCCCCTGGAATGCATCCCTGTTTTGCACAATAACCAAGTAAGGTCAAGGTTAGTGAATGTGGAAAGCTCTCCTCCAGGCAACTTAGCTGCTGCTTCATTGAAAACTGAACTTTAGAATTTTTGGTAGGAAAGTAAGTCAGGAAGCTACTTCAAAGAACAATTCTGGGCTCATCCAGACAGCGCTTGAAACTGGGACCTGTTTCCATTAATACACTCCTGCTAGCAAACCATAATCATCCTGGACATATGCTGTATCTTCAAAGAAGTCTAAGTTTTCAGCAGCACAAAACATAAACACACCAAGATGAGGTCTGGCGGAACGTACAACCAACCCTTCGTTCACTTCCGTGTGGTGAAGAACCTAGTTTGCAATTCCAGTCTCCAGGCAGAGTACTTTGTTATAGCCAGTGGAGGAGCCAATGCTATATATAAGTAACTTGAGGAATTTCCTATGGTTTTGGAAAGAATTTTTTAACCAACAGCCACTCGGAATGGTAGATTGTGCATATGCCATAGGGTTCTTGTGTGTATGTTAGAAACCTGCCTTTCACTTGAGCATTCATACATGAACCTTGCACTCCACTTGCTTTCTAACGTACTTGATGTTGCTGGAATTACTGCAGCCACCGATGCACCACTTAATGAAAAAGTACAAGTCATGTGATATTACTTTTTCGAGATTGGCATCCGCTGTGAATTCCTTGAAACTCCCATACACTACAGAATAAAACGCTTGTCTATAAATATTTGGCAGCTGCTAATAGCTTTCATGGTACCGTTGGCTCCAGTGTTTTGTTCCTCTTTTGAGAGCAGAACACCTATTGCGGCTTTTAAGGGTATGTACTACGATTCATTCCTGCAGGTAGTTTTTAGAAATCCAATGTCCATAGCCAATAGGTTATTTTCAATAAGTGGTTTAAGAGCCTTTCTGCTATGTCTTTTTTCCTCTTCAATCCCATTCAAAGCACCTATTTCTCTATACTACAGTCTCTGCGTCAACCATCACCACCACTTTCCCCATCCATTAAACCAGTGGTTTTCAAACTTATTTCCTCGGGACCCAGTTGAAAAAAATCATTTATGCCCACAACCCAACAATGACATCTTTGAGCAATGCAGTCCAGCTTTTTGGCAGTCGCAGCAGGAGGCGCCGCGACACAGTACCTGAGGGTCTGTGACCCCGTCCTGGGCCCCAACCCTAAGTCTGAAAACCACTGCATTAAAGCCTCTGTGACCGAGGCATAGCCAGAACTGATTTTTTGGCAGGGCTGTGGTTGATGCGGATGGGCACCAGCCTTGTATCAGAAGCGAAAAAGAGGCTGATAAAAGTGCAGGATGCATTGCTGAAAATCTCATTGGGTGGGCCTGCTTTCAAAGTGGGTGTGCTATGGCCCACCCACGCCCACCCGTAGCTACACCCCGTCTGTGAGGCAGTTTCTGAACTCCAGCAGAGTTGCATAGTTTGCAGCCGTAACATCAGTATTTGTTTCTGTTGTTTTTACCTTTTAATGCGACACATTAAATGCCTTCTTGCTGTAACGTTTGATGTCATATGCCAGGGCTGGCCAAATTTACTGATCCTGCAAGACCTCCCGCCCCACTACGTAGAATCCTCTAGCCCCTTTAGTCACAAGACAAAGCTTCGCATTCCCACCCTGCTCTGATAGGGGGTAGGAGGAGCACAGGGGGCTCTGTGAGCTGCACTTTAACTTTAAACGAGCTTCATGCAACTGAAGAGTCAGAGTTTGGCCACCTGTAATATGCAATGTGCATGGTGTCTGTGAAACTCTCTACCTCACAGGAGCACCCTGTAATCCCCATATTCACCACTGTCATATAACCGAGGTATGTTACGTACAAAGTGTGCCTTGTGAGGCATCAGTTTAAAAGTCTTGAACATTAATATCCCAGTGGATTGTATGTGCTATCATGATATGAGAAGTTATGATGTCTTGCTACAGCAGTTTCTGAAACATGTTTCTGAAAACCCTGGCTGGGGTGATTTAGTGGGAGTGGTCCTGCTTTTAGCAGGGGGTTGGACTAGATGACCTCGTGAGGTCCCTTCCATCCCTATTCTTCTATGATTCTATGTCGTGAGGTTGGGAATGCTAATGACCGGTCTTTCAGTTCCAGCAAAAGAGTAGCCATCAATTAATGGCTCATCAGCTGATGTCGTGAAGAAGGCATGCATGCCATGGGGGTGAAGTAACACATGTCACAGCAAGGATCTTTCTAGAATCTGGGAGAAGGTATAAAAAGAGAGACAGTGACATCATTTCTTGGCCTCTACTACCCCTCCCTCTCCATCTTAACACCTAGAAGCACATCTGGAAGATAAAGACTTTGAACTGAGGTCCATTCTGTGTACAGGGGGACTGTAACCTGTTTGTACCATCTGGCAGGGTGAGACGCTGCTTGATTCAAAGTTCCAAAGGGGGAGCCATGTTAGTCTAGTTCAGGGGGGAAAAAAGGAGTCCTGGGGCACTTCTAAAAACTAACACATTTATTTATTGCGTGAGCTTTCGTGGAAGGAAATCCCAGTTCTCCATCTTCAAGCATCTACTATCTCTACCTGTAATTCTCCATCTTCAAGCGTCTGAGGAAGTGGGATTTTCTCCCACGAAAGCTCATGTGATAAATAAATCTGTGCCCCAGGACTCCTTGTTTCGTTTGCTTGATTCAAACCCTACTTACTTTGTGGAACTTAGGCTGCAAAGTATTTTTGGCACTTAGTAACCATCCCTGATCTTTATGCATACCACTTATAATCACTTAAAATCTATCTGCCCATAGTTAATAAATCTGTTTTATAGTTTACCTGCAACAATGTGTTTTGGTTGAAGTGCTTGGAAAATCTCAGCTCAGACTACAAAAATGGAGGGAGTGGCAAACTACTTAATGAATTTGCATTTCCCCAGGGGGCCTGGAAGAGTGTAAAATGGTACAGTACTGGGGTGGACAGCTGGAACTGGTGGCATCCTCCCTATAGCTGGTTCATGAGTGGTTGGGGAGATCAGTCCCATAATTTAGTGGGAGCACTACCGAGTGATGATGTGTTGGGACAAAACAAAGAAAACATGCAGACTAGGCTGGAGTCAGAAAAGGCCAGACCTGCCCGTCAAACTGGCAAGGAGAGTGGTAACAGAGGCGGTAACCAGCTATGGGAGGGGCATTACAGTAGAAACGTGTAACATGCTGAACATCAGGTATCATGTGCTGAGCATTAACAGGGCTGTCAGTGGAGGGCCACGATTTACTTTGTGAAGGTTGCATGTTTGACATTCCTGTGTCAAAATATAATTAAGAATTGTAGATTTTTAAACCTTTTAATCAATTGTTCTAGGCTTGTCAGGTCAAGTACCATTACACTCAAGAGAGAAAGAGCTTTTGAATTCTACTCAACTTGACCTTATGATACTGTATTATCAAAACTGACCATGGAATTACACATGCTTCCAAACTATAAAGCCGGCGTTATGTTCATAGGACCAGAGTCTGCTGGAGAGGTAGACTTAGGGATTTCTGAGTATGCAAACGGGCTGCTGCCATTTGTGTCTATTGAGTTCTTTGTAAATAAACACGGTGGCATCAAAGGAATACCTGACTCATCACATCAAGTTCTCCTCGAGCAGGAACATTCCTGCAAGCCTCCAAATATTAGCTAACTGAGCAGGCCAAGAGTGACAACAATATAACACTGTGTGCATTTGTTACGCTGATGAAATTCCCCTTTTTCTTGCTGCTGCACAAAGACCCAACACCTGCTACTCAATCTGCTGCCAGTCCCTTGTGTTCTATTTCCTGGAAAGAAGTGCCAGAAAAATACAGTTTGTTACATTGAACAGTTAGGCCTTGTTTACCGAGTGAACCTGACCCTAGTAAGAACCATGTGGTTCCTACCCTGTATGTAACACACCTTGAATCCACACATAAGTGGTCCAAACAGTTTGCAGGCTAAGCAAATTCTGCTTGGATTAGACATGCCTTCAACAGTAGAGATAAATGCTGGGCTAGTCTGAACCATTGCAATCTGTACTGTTAGTGCCTCTGAAGAGGTCACCACTATGGTTCAACCTCAAATGGTTCTGCTCCACAGTGCTCTCGTGGCCTTTTGAAATCTCTGAGAATCCACCATTTCTGGGAACTAAGCCAACCGTTCTTGGGCAGGCACGCAGGGGCATTGCAACTGAAATGGTTCAGATGGTGCTAGGATGGATGCGTGGTACATGTGCTGGTAAGTATGGATAGTGCGCATAGACTGAAAGGTTTGTACTTAAGCCGCTTCTTCGTTAACTGTTTTGTTGAGACAAAAGGATTGCCCCAGTTCTTTCTCTCCAAACTAAAGCAAGACATTGACAAAGAGCACAAGTACATAACCCTTCCTGCCATCTATTGCTTTCTGCAAATTTTGACTTGATTTCTACTGGATTAATCCAGCTTTGTCATCCAGGGGATGTTCAGGCAATAAGATATGACAAGGTAGGAATTATAGTGCAATAATTCATGCCTTGAGCATTCTCAGACAAAAGGCTGAAAGCGGAGTGCCATCTTTTCAACTAGGCATGAATTACTGCACCATAATTCAAGCCCTGAGGAAACAATAAGGAACTAGCCAGATACTATCAATATGTGGGAAAAATGCATGAAACCTATTCCTTTGAGGAAGGGTGTGGTGCTGAATGCAGTAGAAATATGCTCTTTGGAGCATTCTTTCTGTCTATACACACGTTTTCTTTACAGAGGAGTTAGCTAAAAACACACGGCCTGACTTCATCTAGAATGGGGCATGATATCTCCGAATGCTTTAAGGGAAAGGCTGGCTGTGTGCATAACAGCTGTTGTTTGGGGACTATCTGCTCACTTCTCCATCTCTGTTTTGAATATTTAACACCTGTCATTCCAAAGAAATCTGAAACAGCTGATATACTTCTCATAAACTATAGACAAAGATCGCTTCACCTGGCAAAAGAGTCCGTGCTCACAAGGAGAAGTAGACAGGAGCATGTGAAACACAAGAGTGTGACTTGACAGGTGAATTCATTTATATCACAGATGTCAATCCAAAGAGGTGCGGACATGATGAGGATCATGGTCGGAAGTCTTTAATTTCCATACTGCTCTCAGTCCATGGGCCAATCCCAGAGAGCAGGGCATAATATACTGACATTGCCATAGGACAGAGACAGTCTGAGAACAATTTGCAAGGATCAAATGAGGTAACAAGAAGTAAAATTTTCACTGAAGGTGAGCTAATGGAATGGTGATTTTGGAACCAAAGACTATAGAGGTGAGCCTTGCACGTACCTCCACTACTAAAAAATGGAAAAACTTGCACAGGAGGAGAGATTCAAAAGCCTGGGACTGTTCAGCTTAGACAAAAGATGAGTGAGGGGCCCATGGTAGGAATGATATGGAGAAAGGGACTAGGGAAGTGTTCTTCACCTTCTCTCATCAACCAAGAAGTATAGCTCACCTGATGAAATGAATGGAACTGGCTGCTATGGGCTGTATAGAGTGAAGGCCAAAAGCATACGTGGGTTAGAAAAAGACAGAGAAGTTCATGGAGGATCAATCCATCAGTGGCTTTTAGTGAAAACAGTCAGGGCCGCAAGGCCATGCCCTGGGTGGCCATCAACCGCCAGCTGCTAGAAGGCGAGAGAGGACGACAGGGGACAAGCTGGTCAGACACAAGGCTCAGTGGCACCACGGCCACCAGGAGGTACCACAAGTGTTCTGAATACCATCACAACAGGCCAAGAGAGAATTTGAAGAGCAGCTAGAGAGAAACACCAAAGGAAAAGCAAAATTAGTTTCAAGTCATAGAAGCAGGAAACCTGCCCAGGAGTCAGTGGGGTCACTGAACGATGGAGGTGCTAAAAGTGCACTGAGGGAACACTAGCGCCTTGCAGAGAAGCTGAATGAATTCTTTCCATTGGCCTTCACTGCAGAGAGTTGGGGGAGACCCCATGCACAAGCCGTTTCTTCAGGTGACAGATCTCAAGAACTGCCCCACATTCACATTGAGGTTTGGCACTCAATTCCTAAATACCAAATATGGCATTTGCAATAAAAGAAATGGCGACATTGAGTTTGTCAGACCAATGGTCCATCTAACCCAGTATCCCATCTTCTGACAGTGGCCCAAGAATCAGAATTATCGGTGAGTAGTTATCCGTTCTTTCCTCCACGCCCAATCCCACATTTTTAGCCAGCAGAATGTTATCTCTGTGTGCGTGGAAAAACATTGCTGTCACACTACAGACTGAAAGGGGTCTGTGTGTGCAGAGGGTGAAATTTACTCATCCCACTCTGTCCATAATTATATCTTATATACCTAAGGCTTTGTCACGTCTCCCTTTAAACTACATTTTTGAGGTGTCTGTTTTACATCATATTATTGGTGTGGTGGGAGAGTGTACACAATAAAGTCACTACTTCTGGCAGCTGAGACATCCGAGTCTTGCTCTGTAACGTGAAATACAAGTTTCAGGATGCCAAAAAGGCTATTTAAACATTTGTGATTGAAAAAATGGCCTGTGTAATTCCAATCTAATTGTAGTGGGATTAATTTGCCTTTAATAGAATACTACTAATAATTTATATTATTATCTTTAATATTATTAACTCTGCTTACATTTTTCCATTTACATTGTTCATTTAAGGGCAGCCACATTGAGCTCCGCAGCATTTAGCTCAGGGTGTGCAGCAAGTGACTTATCATTTGCACAAGTGGGGATTCCTCTGGGCAATTTGCAGAGAAATAAAGATCAGTTTCTAGTGAAAGGAAGTTTTTTAAAAAAATTATAGTATTAAATAAGTAGATATTAATGTGTCATATTTAGAATATAAAACAACCCATAATCTGTTCTGAAGTCTCTTCCACCTCCTAAACATATATTTTTGCCCTTCCAGAGGAATCTTTTCTTCTGCTGTGTTAAACATTAGGCATTATTATTCTAACTGTTAAAATAAAATTGTTAAGCTCATAACGTAAGAGAAATAAAAGCTTGGCAGTAAAATAGTGCCTTCTGAGCAGAGCATCACAGTTTGCTGGCGACAGGGTTGTAGTTGTCATTAGAATTTATATTGCATACCAAGGACCGAAGCATTATCTCATTAGGTTCTTTGAAATTTCACCAACCTAATGGATCTGAAGAAATGTTACAAATAGAACACTACAAATATTTATTTGCTTGTTAATATATATTTACAGTTATTTAATCTTGCATCTGCAAAGTTAATTAAAAGTTGAGACATGAAGTCACTACCTTTGAGATAACTGTTCTTTGGAAGATGGGAGTAGCAGTAAGGAATTATTGGGCTCTAATTCTAGCTGTGATCTTGAAGAAGTCAGGTAACTTCCCTGCCTTAATGGATAGCATGTTTGCCTACCTTTCAGGAGGGCTAGGGGTTCATCAGTTACTTGTAGGGCTCTGGGGATGAAAATCACTGTATCTCTTGCTAAGCATCATTATTCTTGCATATAGTAACTATACAGACAGTGTGTCCATTCACTCTCGTGTGATGATTGGGATGTTGAATGTGTGCGTTGTGCAAGAATCATGGAATAAAGCCGGCACGAACAGGCTTATATTGGTGTGTAAAAGCACAGGGATGTCTTTGTGGTTCCATCTGGTCCGACGCTGCCTTCTGTCTTTCGCACATGCTGCAGGCCCACTCATGCTCCAGGAGGTGCAGTACTTTCTCTTTGTAATTCAGGATGCTCCCTCCTCAGGGGACGGCTATCTAGCCAGGTCTTTATAGCTTCCCGCTTGCAGACGTATCAAAGAATTGCTGTTGACCAGGTATCATTCCCAGCAGTCTTCAAATCCAAGGCAATGCCACTCCCCCAGTGGCTGGTAGGGGATCCCAGGCTCTGCCTGCCTACTCCATGTTCCAGCCCTAGATCCCTCAAAGCAGCAACTAAGGTCTGCATTGTGCCAAATGCTGCAGCCATTTCCCTGAGCGTTTTCCTATTCTCCCCAACGCACTCTATCACCCTTCTAGGTACACTGTTCCCTCAGGGCAACAGCCTAAGGATTTCTCCTTTTCCTCTAGGTCTCTTCACTTGCCTCTCTAGTCCCAGGGAATGACGGAAAGTTTCTAAACAGCAGCCTCCTTCTGCTCTCACTGGCTGGCCTTACACCAGGCCTGACTGCTTTCGCTCAGCTGGGCTCCATCCTCAAACAAGGATTGCTTAGCCAGTGTGGAAAAGTCAGGCTGGGTGGTACAAGAGAGTGCTGGTATGTGAGCAGGGCCTGATTAAGGGGCCCTGAGCTGCTCACTCTCACGCCACCCCCTCGGCCTGGGGCCCCAGCCCCCCAACACCATGGCCTCCCCTGTCTGGGGCCCCGGCCCCCCAACACCATGGCCACCCCTGCCTGGGCCCCCGGCCCCCAAACACCATGGCCACCCCTGCCTGGGGCCCCGGCCCCCCAACACCATGGCCACCCCTGCCTGGGGCCCCAGCCCCCCAACACCATGGCCACCCCTGCCTGGGGCCCCGGCCCCCCAACACCATGGCCTCCCCTGCCTGGGCCCCCAGCCCCCCAACACCATGGCCACCCCCTCAGCCTGGGGCCCCAGCCCCCCAACA
>ML685878.1:1293305-1367387 GCA_007922175.1 Pelusios castaneus
CCAACACCATGGCCACCCCCTCAGCCTGGGGCCCCAGCCCCCCAACAACATGTCCACCCCTGCCTGGGGCCCCGGCCCCCCAACACCATGGCCTCCCCTTCCTGGGGCCCCGGCCCCACAACACCATGGCCACCCCGTCGGCCTGGGGCCCCAGCCCCCCAACAACATGGCCACCCCTGCCTGGGGCCCCAGCCCCCCAACACCATGGCCACCCCTGCCTGGGGCCCCAGCCCCCCAACACCATGGCCTCCCCTTCCTGGGGCCCCAGCCCCCCAACACCATGGCCTCCCCTGCCTGGGGCCCCGGCCCCCCTCCACGGTGGCCTGGCTGAGAGGGAGCGTCCAGCCAATGCCAACACTGTTCGTGGCCATGCTCCACAGGGTCTTTCTCTCTGCCGTGGCTCGTTGTTATCGACCCTCATGGTTAAAGAGTCTGCAGTCACCCCACAGTGGGGCCTGGCCCTAGCCAGGTAAGGTCTACGTTGCTTCTCAGCGGGAACCTGGAACACACAATTGCTCTCCTGCTCTGCCTGCTCTGAGCTAAGCTGCTCCTTTCTGAGAACTCCATGAAGAATTGCCCTCTTCCAAAATGGCTCCCGTGTGAGCGTCTCTAGCAGGAGCAGCTGGGCATGGTTTTCTGGGCCAGGAGCTGCTCCTTGACCCTGACCTCACCAACACGAGGGTGTTCACTGTGTCACCTCATGGCAGGTTTGCTACGGTGCGTTTCCTCCGAAAGACCGGTAAAGAATTTCATCAATTCCATATAGGTAGACGATGGGTATGTCTACACAGACATGAAAAACCTGCAGCTGGCCTATGCCGGCTGATTTGGGCTTATGGGGCTCAATCAAAGATGCCGTTTAATTGCAGTGTAGACACTCAGGTGCAAGCTGGAACCCAGGCTCTACGATCCTGTGAGGTGTCTACACTGCAATTAAACAGCCCCGCAAGCCTGAGTCAGCTGGCATGGGCCAGGTGTCTAACTGCAGTGCAGGCATACCCTATGGAACAGTATGGCGTGGTATAAAAGATTTTATTGCCATGCATTGGGATAGCCACAGGTGCTTTGGAGCACCAAAGCCACACAAAATAGTAGGAGGGCTCTGGTAACTCTGGCTTCAATTTATATTCAATTCATTGGTGACAATAGGAGAAGGAAGCCATTTTGAAAGAGGGCAATTCGTCATGGAATTCTCTGAAGAAGATTATGTACCAGCTTTGCTGAAGAATAAATGTTCAGTTATGAAGAATAATGGCAGAAAAAACAAGTCATCCTAAAAGAAGTTCTTTAAGTGTAGCCTATGCACAAGACTTCAGTGAGATTTAATTATGTAGGAAGTTTGAAGGGTCTGAATTCTTCTCCTGTTATTCAGATCAGTAGGTGCAAAAGAGAGGTCTGACTCGGTGCATAAACTTCTTAACGGACCCCATTTTTTATCGGTTTTGACTTATAAATAAATGACTGGCTTTACCTGTCAATTCTCAAAAATGTATTCTATACTCAGAGAGTAACTGCTGCACGTTTATGGTGACTACACCAGAACAGAGATTGAATCCCTGTTTTAAGTGCAAAAAACCTCAGCCGAGACTGTGCAGCCACGAGTGGAAATTCCATAATTATACAAGGGCAGTAGAAAGATCATTTTAGAGCAACCAAATAATCTTAGCTCTGCCTGCAGTGAATCATGAGGGAAAAAGAGAGGGGGCATCTTCCAAAACAGTTTAATCTAATCTGGGACCAAATAAACTCTAAAATACTTCACTAATAATTAAATGGTTATTGCATTGTGTCACTATAAGGCAGAATTAAGGTTGTTCATATGCCATCACTTTTAGGACTTTTTTTTTTTTTACTGTAACTTTAACTTTGAATTTCTGTAGTTTATAATGCTTGGGTTTGGGATAATTGCAACATCCCTGTAATGTATTTTACCTTAAGTTATTGGTATGTGCTCTCAGGTTTAACTGCATTTAACACCACTTTTTCTCTGGGGATATTAAGATTACATTCAGCTTTTCACCTAAAGCAGGAATTCAACCTATTTTGTGTGAAGAAAGCACTATATCATCCCCAAATTTATAACACCTACTGCGTGGGTAAAGTTTGAATCCTTGGGGCATTTTCAACTAAATCTATTGCTTAGTGTATGAATTACATTTAATTAAGTGTTCATTTATTTTTCTCCAGTGTCTGAGCTTTATCAGACTCTTTCCTCATAACAAACATGACCTACAGTATCACACAAAATCTCAGTTATATACTTGTGCTTCTCCCATAAACATATAACCTACCACACACTAACCTGATCACACATGTCAACTGCAAATAATTGCTACGGTTATAATTAAAGTTTTACATTATAATGTAAGATAGGTTAATTTATTGCAGGTCAAATATTTCTTTGTTTTTTGCAGACAGAAGGAAGTTCTTTGTCAAGATGTTGAGTCTGTCAGTGCAAATATGCTACATGGATAGCATATGTCTTGTGGGGGGGTTGGGTTTGGGGGGTTATTTGGTTTGGTTTGGTTTTTTGCTTTTTAGGGTTTGATATGGGGGCACGTCACATTCATGCAGCTTTAATTCTTTTTAAACTAAAAATGTTTATATATAATATATAGATTTAAGTGCTTAAATACACACACACACAAACCACTTCACACAGCTCTGAAATTCAGCCACCTTCTGGGTGGGACCGCAACATCAGCATCTTAACAGTGCCTAATAACAGTAAATAATAGTTTGGAACAAGGGAGAAAAAACTGTACATACCTGAAACATCAGGATAATTCTAGTAGTTGGAATTTTCCTACAATATGGGTCTAACATCTGTACTCTTGCAAAAACTGCTCTGGGATCTATAATAGAGTATATTAGTTTTATATACTATAAAACTATATAGTATATATACTTCTCTGTGATTTCCACTTCATGCGTCTGACAAAGTGGGTTATAATCCACGAAAGCTTATGCCGAACAAAATCTGTTAGTCTACGAGGTGCCACAGGACTCTCGTTGTTTTTTAGTTTTATGTGTTATGCAAAGACAGCACCTGCAGCAACTCAGCGCATTCTTCCATCACGCTGGGCAATGGGTGAACACTGAACTACTGGAGACAGCACCGCCTATTGAATGACAAACACTAATTTTTCCAGTGCTTTACATTTCTTTTGGAGAGTCACCAATGGATACTGACTAGCTATTAAAGGAATACTACTTCCCTTGTCATGCAAGATGAGTTCATTGTTTGGTAAATTAAGTTACTTCAGATTACAAAGCAGTTAGTGTGAACATAATTTGACCCAAAGAGTTTAAAGCAAAATTTTGAAGTATTTCTCTGTAAGGATATAAGACGCCACGCTGTCCTTTCCTGTCCATCTGGGAGGGACCTCACACCACTCACTACTGCACCCCATAGATGCCAACTCAAAAAGGGGAAATAGCCCTTGGGCCAGTGTTCCTGGTCTCTTCTACAGGACATGGTCATCTAAGTAGTCTCTAGCCGCTGGCCCTCAGGCAAAGCGGGGCAAACAAGTCAAAAGTCTCATAGACTTGAAGGTCAGAAGGGACTAGTACGATCATCTAGTCTGACCTCCTGCACAATGCAGGCCTCAAAACCTCACCCACCCACTCCAGCAATAGGCCACCAACCTATGACTGAGTTATTTACCTCCTTAAATCAGGATTTAAGGATTTCAAGATACAGAGATTTCACCGGTAGGTGAACCATGTCCCTTGCTACAGAGGAAGGTGAAAAAAAACCCGAGTCCAAGCCAATCAGCCCTGGGGGAAAATTCCTTCCTGACCCCAAATATGGCGATCAGTTAAACCCTGAGCACGTGGGCAAGTCTCAAAAGCCAGTTACCCAAGAAACAATTCTCTGTAATAACTCAGAACCCACCCCATGTACCCTCCCCTCTTAGGCCACTTGTATATCCACCACCTGTAGCCAAAGATCAGTCAGTTTCCAAAATAGGCTAATCATACCATCCCCTCCATACATTTATCAAGCTCAGATTTGAAAGCAGTTACGGTTTTTGCCCCCACAACTCCCCTTGGAAGGTTATTCCAGAACTTTACTCCTCTAATGGTTAGAAACCTGTGTCTAATTTCAAGCCTAAATTTCTTGATGAACAGTTTATAACCATTTGTTCTGGTGTCCACATTGGTGCTGTACTCAAATAATTCCTCTCCCTCCCTGATATTAATCCCTCTGATGTATTTATAGAGAGCAATCACATCCCCCCTCAGCCTTCTTTTGGTTAGGCTAAACAAGCCAAGCTTCTTGAGTCTCCTCTCATAAGGCAGGTTTTCCACTCCACAGACCATCCTTGTAGCCCTTCTCTGCACCTGTTCCAATTTGAATTCATCCTTTTTAAACATGGGGAACCAGAACTGCACACAGTATTCCAGATGGGGTCTCTCCAGTGCCTTGCACAGCGGCACTAACACCTCCCTGTCTCTACTTGAAATACCTCTCCTGATACATCTTAGAACTGCATTCGCTTTTTTCACGGCCACATCACATTGCCCTTTGCAGGGCAAACAAAGAGCCTAGAGTCCAGAGCAGGGCAAATGATCTGTGGGTCTTGGAGGCATCACAGACAGGGATGAGGCTACCACCCAGGGGTAGTGTGGAAAGGGAGCAGGGGGATGCAGCCCATCTTCACTCCACTGCATCGCAGCCCAAGTCCCTATCAGAAAGTGAGTGCTTTGAGTTTCATCTTAATTAGAATCTGTTCATTAAATCTTTCCATGTGTTTTATATTACACTCAGTATCAAGCCTATGAAGTGAACAGTGAAAGAAGCTGGACTTGCATTTTTGTTTTATGGGGACTTCTATACTTTTCTGCATAGTTCAGTAGTTTCAGTTCACAAACAGATGCTCGTCTGATGGACTCACTACATGGCTATCTGCCTACCTGAGCAATAACAGCCAGATCAAGGTCCTTTTCACAGTAAAATGGGCCCACTAGGTACTGCCCACATGGATTATACATGATAGGAGCATGAATCATTCCAGCAGAATAGGGTGCATAGAGGATCATGAGTAGAGAAAGAAGGATTATTGGTGGGGGGACTATGGTGACTCCTAAAAGTTTCCATTATAAAACTTCTTGCAACCTTTTGTGAAGTGCTTAATTGCAGATCCCTGGGTGGGCCTGGGTAGACTTCCTCACACCACCTCTTCCTCTCCTGCCTCCTCCCACAGCTCCACTTGTTACCTAGCAACTGGAGCATCTCAGGCAGCTTCCAGTTACATGACCGGATGCTGCCCTTAGCCAGGCTCACCCTGCAGATTCAGGGGCCCGGCCAGAAAATGGGTGTTGGCTATGCCCCTGGTTGATACGACACAATACATCTTTCGAGATCCAAGTCTCCTATAGACGCTTATCACAACTTTTAGTGTACCTCATTCAGTGCACTAAATGCCCCACTAATAACTATGTGGATGCAACCAGACAAACATTCTCCTCAAATGATCTCCTATAGGAAAACAATAAAAGACAAAACATTTATCACCTGTGGGCAAACACTTCACAAAGCAATCTCTCTGTATCAGACCTATCCCTCCCCATCCTCACAGGACGTCTTCACAACACTTTCAAAAGACAAGAGCTTAAATTCATTACTCTATTAGATAATAAAGATCATGGACTGAACAAAGACGCGGAATTTATGGCTTATTATAACCCACTACCTCCGTCTTTTTGTTCTATGACTGCAGAGGTGTTAATGGGTCACTCCCTACCTTGAATGGTTGCTTACAATAATTGCTATTTACTTATGCCAAACAATCTGTTCCATCTTCAGTTTTGCTGTGATGCTGGGGAGTGCTTTTCCCAGACCTGAAGAAGAGCTCTGCGTGGCTCGAAAGTGCGTCTCTCTCACCAGTAAAGCTGATTCAATGAAACGTATTACCTCACCTGCCTCGTCGCACTAATGTTGTGCTGCAAGGCAGAAAGTCCCTGACTACCTTCCTTGTTCATGATACAGGAGGTGGGGGTTGCTAGAATTACACAAAATAGAATTTGTTTATGCCATTTTCTTTTTTTAAAACCCTGGGATATTATACACAAATCAAATATGTTGAAAAAATATTACTAAGGTTGTGAAGTCAAATACTTATATGGGAGGAAGTGTCAGAATTTAATATGTTAATAAAACCTTAATTCAGTCTCTTATGACAGTCTGGGTGATTATCTCACTTACTTGTTTCCAACAGGAAGCACTGCTACCTTATTTGGTGAAGAGTGCCATGCTCAGTGAATAAGGCATCTTGTTCAATATTTGTTTCTATCCTCATGGTCAATGTATAGACCAGGCCTTATTTCTCACATATCATACAAATCTTGCAATGAATCAGAACTCCACTTTGAAACAGGAGCGTATTATCATCACTTCCATTTTCACAGATGGGGAAACCAAGACAGAAAAACAAAGCAGTTTGCATGAGACCACACATTGAATTAAACTTCTTATCGGATGGGGAGCATGCCAACCCAGTCTGCAGCAGCCACATCAGTGAAGTTCATTGCCAACAAATCTGGTCAGTGATCATGTGACATCAGTCATCAGTGATATGTGACAGACTGGCTTTGGCCATCTTCTTCTGCAAGCAGATGATACCAATGTCATGAGGACAGGATAAATGGCTAATATGGCTATGTTCAGTGGCCAACCGTTCCTCAATGTTGAGCTGTAGCATTCTCAAGGGTAGCTCAATGGCTCAAACATTGGAGGGTGGAATTAAACAGGAATATCAGCTGGCAAGTGACATAGACACACCATTAGAAAGGACGTTGAATGTGGTCCACAGGTTGCATTATCAATTTCTCTGATATGAATTAAGTACTCATGGGGTGCTCAACAAACGCACTGGTACATTGCTCCATTGATGTAATGGTAGAGCCAGAATTTGAATGCAGGACTCCTTGACTTGAACCTCTGTACTCATTCCATTTGAACAACTGGATCTTGAAAGACAATTTCTATAGTTTTCATGCTGAGAACATGCTGACAATTAAAAATACAATCAAGATTGCCCACAAAGAGATTTCCAACTGTCTAAGGAAGACAGACAATTCTTGTTGGAGATTCTATACTAAGAAAAACAGAAAGAACATTCTGCAAGGGGCAGATGGAAAACAGGAGAAGGTGCTACCTGTGTACAACCAAGATGTGAGATGTCACTCTAAGACTTGATACGCTTCTGAGGTTGGCAGGCAAGGATTCGTTGGTAATAATGCATACTGGCACAAATGAAACTGTTTCATGTGCTACCTCATAGATTACAAATGACTTTGGGGAACTCAGAAAGGTGCTAAAAGAAAAAAAATGTTCAAGTAATCTTCTTGGAGAGACAACCTGTCCCATGAGTGAAGGAAGACAGAAGATTTAGGAAGTGAATCACTGGCTAGCTAGGTGGTGCAAGGTAGAGGATTTGGTTTTGTGTGACATTAGTTCCCCTTTTGTGGGAAGAAGGGGTGTACAATTTGGATGACCTCCATTTCAGTCGAAGGGGAATCAATATTCTAGGAGACAGACTGGCTAGAGTAGTCAGCAGGACATATAACTAATATCAAAGGGGGGGGGGTGAAAAGGTGAAACAAATGTGCATTGATTTAGCACAAAATGAAAATGTTGAGAACAAAATTTATCAAGGCACCACACGATGTGAAAAGAAGAAATTCTTTAATTGTCTACACACTACTGCTAGGAACAACAGGAATTGGAAATGCTCATTTATAAGCATAAATTTGACCTGGTTGGTTTCACTGAAACTTGGTGGGAAGATTAATTTGACTGGAATATTGAAATCAATAGTTATAACTTATTTAGGAAGGATTGCATGGGTAAAAAGAATAGGGGCACTCTGTCAAAAAATGGCATTACCTTTAGCTGAGTCACTGATAATTCAGAAGGAAATTATCTTGAATGGTTATAGATCAATGTCCTAACAGATAAAGTTTAAGATGGGATACTATATGAAGTCTGCCAAAGAGCACCAAATCATACCAGAGAACAGGATGCCCAGCACCTATCTGTAATGTGAAAAACATATGTTATCAAGGGGGGGGGGGGATTTCAATCTCAGTGACATATGCTGTGGGTGTTATGTTGCCAAAAAGTATAGATGATAATTTCCTTACCAAAAAAGTATTGCAGTTAGCACAGGTGATTTCTCTAATAGACCTCATCTTAACAGATAAAGAGGAAGTGATCAGAGAATTAAAAATTAATGGTTGCTTAGGTACAAAGCGATCGTGACTGGATCACATTTCTTATGCACAAACAGAATAAAATCCAAAACAGTAATACATATTCTTGGTTCTTTAAAACGGCCAGTTTCATAATACTGAAAAAAAATGATTATCCAAATCAGCTGGGAGAAACAAATGTAAACAGAAAAATATGAATCATAATTGGGAATTGATGAAGACCATTTTGTTAGATCACCAACAACCACAATCCAGCAATCAGGAAGAAAGCTACGTTGGCTAAAAAAAACAGCCTGGCTTAGAGGGGAATAAAAGCAGCTATACCTTTTTTAAAAAATATGTAAGAAATGGAAAAAAGGGTAAACTGATAGCAATGAACATAAATTAGAAACTGGGAATTGTAGAAAGTTGATAATGAATAAGTCTAAAAATATAATTATTAACAGGGAGTCATCACTGAGCAGGTTTGTTTTGAGTAGGACCCTGCAGGGATTGGTCGAGGCCCTAGGCTATTCAACATTATCAGTGACCTGGAAGGGAACATAGAATAATCCCAGATCAAGTCTGCATGTGACACAAAGCCTGGAGGAATGGGAAATATTGAAGAAGACGGGTCGCTGATACAGAGATATCAGGATCCCTTGGTAAAATGGACACAAGAAAACAATATGTGTTTCAATATGAGCAAATATAAAATCATACATCTGCAAGGGGTTTTATGGGTCACTAGGCCCCTTGGGGCCGAGAATCATCCACAGGAGCCCTTATCTGGTGTCCCTTTGCTTTGGGTGCAGAGCATTTCAATGGCCGGGGTTCTTAGCTACTAACTAGCAGTGTTTAAGGGAGTCAGGAACCCTACCATAGCTCCCTCTGAGATTTCAGCTATCCCTGAATTGGTAGTTACCCCCAGGACTGGCCTGATACCTTGTACTTACACTCTTCTGAAACTTGTGCAACGGATGAAATATTTACAAGATGAAATATAAAGAAAGAACATAAAGGGAAGGGGAGGATGGGTTTGGAGTGGATACATCCGTAACATCATACAACCCTCTAATAACAATGTCCAGAGTGGGTTTTCCTGGATTCACAAGTCCAGTTTATTCTACCCTAGTAGGCTCTACGGTGTGGAGGAACCTACATACCTTCATGACACATTGCAGCTCTGAAGCTGCTGGAGTGCAGTGAGGTGGTGAGGGGGACAGTTCTCCTGGGGGGTAAACTCTCTGTGGTAGAAATAGACAATACTCACAGTGGGAAAAGTCTCCATGGCACACGGTCCTCCTTGGTGTTTCGAAGCCCAGTTACTCTCTCCAAGAAAAATACATTTGTTAGTCTTTACAAATGCCACAGGACTCCTTGCATATTTTTCTCCAAGAGTAGTCTGGCAAACCCCTTTCAGGGCAAAATAAGCAATGCCCCCAGCTGAGGAAGATAGACAGGGGATGGCCCATGCTCCCTCAGGAAGGGAGAAATAGTTAGGAGATCCCCCGCACTCCCTTAGGCAGGGAGAGACTATCAGGGGCTCCCCTGCAGTTGGTCAGGCAGGGGGGAGAGTCAGGGGATTCCCTGCACTTCTTCAGGCAAGGAAAGACAGTCGGAGTTTCCCCGGCACTTGGTCAAGCAGAGGGATCTCCCACATTCCCTCAGGCAGGGGGAGAGTCAGGGGATCCCCAACGGTCCACTCAGATCTCCCATGCCCTGTCCTGCAGGGAGTCAATCAGGGGAATGCCGGCACTGCCTCAGGAAGGGGGAGACAGTAGGGGACAGCTCAGGCAAAGAGAGGCAGTCCAGGGACAGGCTGCACTCTCAGGCCAGGCACAGGGGCAGTCCAGGGACAGGCTGCACTTTCAGGCTATGCACACACTACAAAGTTATAACAGCAAAAGTTTTTCCATTATACAGCCAACCCTACAACTCTAGCATTGGGTAGTGTCCACACAGCCATTCTTTAGCCATTGGAGTGTGTCCACACTAGACGCACTTCCAATGCAAAAGAGGCTGTGGGGTCAACCTCTCAGTTCTCTGCTGTCCCCGCCCCCAGTTGGGGACCCAGGCATTGTGCCTGGGGCCCCCAGTATCCCCTGCTGTCCCCAGAGGCAGTGGGGCTCCAGCCGCCAGGGTTGCCGGTCCCTGGCCATGACAGGGCTCCAGCTGCCGGGGTTGCCGGTCCCTGGCAGTCACCAGGATTCCTGGTTCCCCTGCAGTAGTGGAGCTCCTGGTGCCAGGTTTCCCGGGAACCCGGTGGCTGGAGCTCCGCTGCCACGGGGGAACCAGGAATTCCGGGAGCTACTTGTCTATTTCACTGCTCTGTTAGAGCGGTGGAATTGACAAGTATGAATTCAGCTCTGGTGTTCCAGGGTGGCCTTGAATAGCACTCTGGGACATTTCAAGAGATGGTCTAACACCAGGGAGTGCACACACACAATTTAACATGGAACAACTGTTCCACGGTAAGCTTACCACTCTCGTTTAGGTGGTTTACATTTGTGTGTGCGCTCTCAGCCTTACTGCGTGAAAACGCTGTAGTGTGTACAAGGCCTTAGTCAGTGATCACTCTTGCTCCCTCAAGCAGGGAGACAGTCAGGGGATCACCCGTCTCTGCGGAGGGTGGCCACCTGGAAATGCCAAGGTCAGGACAGGCTGCCAAAGGAGAGCAGATTCTCCTAAATTGATGGGTGACAACTGCAATGAATTCCCCGACCAGTCACAAACAATGCTTCTGATCTCCCACACTGGTTACCAAGAAGCTGATCACAAGAACCTAGACAGCCCTTATTGCATTTCAGTCTCAGGCTCCTAGTCAGTCACAAGGTCCAGTAAGAGATACGCTATTAAAACTCTTTGCTTTTTACCAAAACGTTTTCCTGACCCCAAAGGCTCTGCTACATTACCAGATCTGCATGAATCTGGATCTTATCCGCAATACCGTGATGCCTGCCAATCCTTTAGTAACCAGAACTAAAGATTTATTATAAAAGGAAAGAAACAAACAGGGTGAGAGGTGTTATGTGATTAAAGCAATGAGATTCAGACGGTGATATGAAAGTCCATATATATCAGGTTTTCAGTAGAATTCTGTAGAGTCTGCAGGGTTGTACAGTTCCTCTGGTGTACATCCAGTACCTAGATAGATCTCTCAGTCCTCTGTTTCACAGATTCTGTTGCTGATAAGTTGGTACAGAGATAGGAAGCAAGAATGAAGACAATATGGATGTGGTGCAGCTGCCTTTTATGTCCCTTTGCCATGTGGAAATTTACAGAAACATGATGGAGTCCAGGGACACCTGGGCAAATCCTGGAGACTAATAAAAGGGTAGCCTTCGCTTACCTTCCTGGGCTTACTGTACCTGTGAGTTCCCTGAATGGGCCATTGAGCAGGCTTGCCCAGAAACACAGCAAAAATTGAGATACAGATCTATCACACATATCTATAACTTACAATACAAATATGAAACATACACATAAACAATATCAACATACTTAACTAGTTATAACCTTCCTAATGCTGCCTGACATGGCCTATCACATATGAATTATGGTAATTTTGACATATTGATGTTAATTAATATCATAAATGGTCCCCCTAATCCAGACAGCATGACAAGGGGATCACTCGTGCTCCCTCACGCAGGGAGACAGTCAGGGGATCACTCACATTTCCTCACACAGGGAGATGGGATCGTCCACACCACCTCAGGCAGGCGGAGACAGAGCAGTCCTCTTCTCATCCACCTCTGATTGGCGTAGTCAGCCTTCCATCCCTTAGGGTCTGCCCAGTCACAAGGCTCAACAAGGGAGCCCACTGCAGTTTTCCCTGTCTGTCATCTGTTTGACAATAAGCCTGGGTCCATTTTTCATGAGACCCATTTACCTGGGTTAGACATCTTTAAATCAAGAATGCAGGCGACAGAGGATAGGGAACTCGAGCCTAGGAAGCAATGACCCTGAAAAGGACATAAAAATGGCCAGACTGGCTCAGGTCTATCTAGCCCGGGATCTTGTTTTCCAACAGTGGCCAATGCCGGGTGCCTCAGAGGAAATAAACAGAACAGGTAATCATTAAATAATCCATTCCATTGCCCATTCCTAGCTCCTGGCAAACAGCAGTCCTTGCCTATCTGACTAATGGCCATTCATGAACCTATCTAGTTCTTTTCTGAATCCTGCTAGAGTCTTCGCCTTCACAACATCCTCTGCCATGGCGTTCCCACAAGTTGACTGTGCATTGTGTGAAGAAATATTTCTTTTTGTTCGTTTTAAACCTGCTGCCCATTAATTTCATTGGGTGACTCATACTTCTTGTGTTATGAGGAGACACTTCCTTATTTACTCCACACCAGTCATGATTTTATAGATCTCTATCAGATCCCCCCTTAGTTGTCTCTTTTTCTATCTTATTAATTTCTCCTAAGCTTTTTCATATCCCCTAATAATTTTTCTTTCCTCTTTTTGTACCTTTTTAAATTCTAGTATATCTTGTTTGAGATAGAGCAACCAGATTTGCATGCGGTATTCAAGATGTGGATTTATAAAGAGGCAATATGATATTTTCAGTCTTATTATCTAGCTCTTGATTCCTAACATTTTGTTCGCATTTTTGGCTGCTGATGCACATTGAGTGGACATTGTCAGTGACTCCAAGGTCTCCTTCTTGAGTGGCAACAACTAATGTAGCATCATTGTATATGTATATGTTGGGATGATGTTTTCCAATGTACTTTTCTTTGCATTCAGCACCATTGAATTTCATCTGAAATTTTGTTGCTCAGTCTCCCAGTTTTGTAAAATCCCTTTGTTATTGTTCACAGTCTCTTCTGGACTTAACTATCTTGAGTAGCTTTATATCATCTGAAAAATTTGCAGCCTCACAGTTTACCCCTTTGCCCAGACAATTTAAGAATATGTTAGCCAGCATGGGTCCCAGTACAGACCTCTGAGGAACACCACTATTTACCTTTCTCCATTATAAAAACTGGCTTTTATTCCTACCCTTTGTTTCCTATATTTTAACCAGCTACTGATCCAGGAGATGACCCTACCTATTCCCCCACAGCAGCTTAATTTGCTTAAGAGACTTTGGTGAGGGACCTTACAAAGGCTTTTCTGAAGATCTCGGTATTTTATTTCCACTGAATCACCGTTATCCACATGCTTGTTGACACCCTTAAAGAACTCTAGTAGATTTGTGAAGCGATTTCCCTTTACAAAAACCATGTTGACTCTTCCCCACAAATTGTGTTCATCTATACGTCTGATATTTCTGTTCTTTACTATAGTTTCAGCCAATTTGTCTGGAACTGAAGTTAGATTTATCGACCTGTAATAGCTAGAAATGCCTCTGTGATGCTGTCTGGATTATGGGGACTATTTGTGATAATATCTCATATCAATATTTCAAAATTACAATAATCCATATGAGATATGCCATGTTAGGTACTGATAGAAAGGTTATAATATTGTGTATGCGTTTGTGTCATGTTTGTATTGGAAGTTATGGATATGTTTGATAGATCTGTATTTCAGCTAGTGATGGCTTCTATGAGACACCCCAGACAGGATGGCTGCAGCAATTCTCTGCTTAATGCCCCATTAAGGAATCTTACAGGTATAGTGGGTCTAGGGGGAGACCTGATGAGTCACCAGGACTTGCTCATGTGATTCTGGACTCCATTTGGTTTCTGTAAAATTCCACAAACAGCATGGAAAAGGCCAGAGGACATAAAAAGGCAGAACCATCACCTCCATCTTTTCTTTTAGTCTATGAAACTTTCAGATGACACCGACCTCTGGATCTATTCCTCTACAACTGACACTGTGAAACAAAGGACTGAGACCCATCAAGGTATTGGATGTATACCAGAGGAACTATGTAAGCCTGCAAACTACAAATTCTACCAAGGACTTGATTTACATGGACATTTATATCATTGTATGTATGTGATTTGCTTTAATCCTTTAACAGTTCTCATAGTTTGTTTCTTTCTCTTTTTATAACAAACCTTTAGTTTTAGTTACTAAAGGATTCGCTGGCAGCATGGGAATTTTGACTAGATCAAAACTTATACTGATCTGGAAATGAAGTAGGAGTCCTATTTGGCACTTTTAGGCTATGTCTACACTTGCAAGTTAGTTCAAATTAAGGAAGCTTAATTCAAACTAACTTAAGCCTGGTCCACACTAGGCTTTCATTAGTTCGAATTAAGGGCTTCCTTAATTTGAAGTAATAAATTCAACTCCTTAGTTCGAACTAACCCTTAAATCGAAATAGTTAGTTCAAACTAAGTCAAATGTGGCCATATTAGTTCGAACTAAGTGCTTAGTGTGAACTAATCGGCAGATTGACCTTCATGCAATTTACTAATTCGAACTAAGTAAGTGCCCTGCATGGCCATGACTAATTTGAATTAAATTTCCAGTGGGGCCATGCTAGTTCGAATTAACTTAATTTGAACTAAGTAAAGTTAGTTCGAATTAGTTAGTTCAAATTAAGTAATTTGAACTAGCATTTGTAAGTGTAGACATAGCCTTAAAAACTAACAAAGTTATTTAATGCATTAGCTTTCTTGGGAGAAAATCCCACTTCGTCAGACTCTTGAAATTGGGGACCTTACAGAATGGGAGAAAAATAAATGCAGGGAAGTGTATGACATAGGATCAGGTCAGACTATTCCAGAAAGTGAAAGCAGTTATTTAGATTCAAACAGCATGGAACAACATATTAGAAGGTGGGGAGATAGAG
Source organism: Pelusios castaneus (assembly GCA_007922175.1). Classification (NCBI taxonomy): domain Eukaryota; kingdom Metazoa; phylum Chordata; order Testudines; family Pelomedusidae; genus Pelusios; species Pelusios castaneus. The sequence continues at coordinate 1,308,268 of ML685878.1, forward strand.
AGTGGGGGAAATTGCTGTACTTAAAGAAGTTAATTACAAAGCAAAACTTCAAAGAGGAACTACACAGTTAGAATTCATATGCAAATTTGATACCATTACCTTAGACTTGAACAGAAATTTGAACTGGCTTTGTCATTACAATAGGTAACTTTCCTCTATCTCTACCTCCCCACTTTCTAATATGTTGTTCCACACTGTCTGAATCCAAACAATGACTTTGATTTGCTGAAATGGTTTGACCTGAACCTATGACTTACACTTCCCTGCATTTATTTTCCTCCCATTATATAAGTTCTCCATCTTCAAGTGTCTGACGAAGCAGGATTTTCTCCCAAGAAATGCATTAAATAAATTTGTTAGTCTTTAAAAGTTTGTTTTTCTGAACTAGACTAACATGGCCACCCCTCTGGAACTGGTGATGTGGCTGATCCTTTTGAGGTCAGGAGAACCCTTTTGGTAAAGAGCATGAAGTTTTAAGTAACTTACCTCTTTATTAGACCCGGTGGCTGATTGGGAGACAGAGACCAAAATGCACTAAAGGGGCAGTTTGTATTTTGTTGTGGTGTCTTGATAACCAGTGTGGGGCGTCAGAAGCACTATTTGTTTCCTGATTGGGAAATCTGACTACAGTGTCACCTATGAGTACTTTAGAGAACTTGCTTTTCTTAATTATATTTTTACACTCCACTGGCCAGAGTCATGTGGATAATCAGCTGAACAGGAGTTCCCAGTGTGATGCTGTTGCTGAAGAGGGGAGTGTGATCCTTAGATGTATATACTGGGGATTACAAAGTAGGAGTAGAGATTGCCTCTGCCTTTGACACCATCGGTATACTGTGTTCAGTTCTGATGTCCATAATCCAAAAAGGATGTTGAAAAATACAAAAGGGTTCAGAGATGAGCCACAAGAATGAATAAAGGACTGGCAAGCATGCCTTATAGCAGTGGTTTTCAAACATAGGGTCGGGACCCAGTATTGGTTTGCAGACCCTCAGGTACTGCGTGGTGTCACCCCCTGCTGCTTCTGCCGAAAGACTGGAATGCATTGCTCAAAGATCTAAGTGTTGGGTCACGGGCATAAATGATATTTTTTCAAGTGGGTCCCGAGAAAAAAAGTTTGAAAACCATGGCTTTATCGTGAAAGACTCAGGGAGTTCAATATATTCATTTTATCCAAGAGAAGTTAAGGGGTGATTTGATCACAGGCCAAAGGTACCTCCGTGAGAAACAGTGATTTGATAATAAATGTCTCATCAATCTAGCAGATACAGGTATAACAAGACCCAATAGCTGGAAGTTGAAGCAAGACATATTTAGACTAGAAATAAGGCATAAATCTGTAACATGGAGGATAATTAACCACAGGAACAATTTAACAAAAACTCTGCCAGATTCTCTATCACTGGAAATTTTTAAATCAATGTTGGATATTTTCTAAAAAATATTCTCTAATTCAAACTGGAACTCATGCAGGGAAATCCTATGGCCTGTGTTATGCAGGAGGTCCAGACTAAATGATCACAGTGGTCCCTATTGGCCATATAAGCTATTCATCTTTTCTCTCCCTACATTCCATTACTGTCTATATATTTTCCAATGTCTAGAGCAAATGAGTTACATTTCCGCAAACAACAATCTCTTTCTTTACTCAACCTTGATTCATTTCCTGTGCATTGTCTATCCTATGCACTGGATGAGTTTATCAAAGAACCATAGAAATAAAGATCTGGAAAAGACTTTGAGAGGTCATCTAGTCCAGCCCCCTGTGCTGATAGTTAGGGATCTGTGGAAAAAATAGTATGTGATCTAGTAATTAAAGACTATATAACCATAATTCATCAAATGCATACATAATGCATATGCTCAAGGAAGCAGAATTAAGGTTGCGCACAGGCAACAATATTAAAAGTTGCTGTGTAGCAAAATGTTCTACACCATCATACTCAGGATACCCTATATTCTCTACAAAAAGATTTACAAAGTAGTAATTTGGTCTTTGTTTACAGAATTCTATAAATTGAATCCTCTTCGATACAGCTTTCAATAGAAGGGCCTTCTTTTCTGTAGTTACATAGGGAATCCTAAATAAAACATTGTAAATAGTTTTTGTTCTTACCCATTGGCTTTTCTAGCTCTTCCCTCCTTTTTTTAGGGCACTTGCTAGGCTATTCTCAGTGGTGACAGAAGACAGAACAAGGAGCAATGGTTTCAAGCTGCAGCTGGGGAGGTCAAGGTTGGATATTCGGAAAAACTTTATCACTAGGAGGGTGGTGAAGCACTGGAATGGGCTATCTAGGGAGGTGATGGAATCTCCATCTCTGGAAACTTTTAAGGCCCAGTTAGACAAACCCCTGGCTGGGATGATTTAGTTGAGGCTGGTCCTGTTTTTAGCAGGGGGTTGGATGACCTCATGAGGTCCCTTCCAGCCCTAATGTTCTATGATTCTATGTTTGTTGTATAGATTAGGAAATTTATTTGCTTACCTGAAAGTTTCCTTCCTTGGCAAAGACAGCTTATTGGCCTGTTCCCACCATGCTTACATTTATGAAACAAAAGGAATGGCTCATGATTCAGGAGGCTTAACTGGTATGCTCTGCAATGAGGAGCTATTGAGTGACTCCACAAAGTCTTGTAAGCAGTTTTCGGTTTTGGAGGTTACCATACAGTGTAGGGCTAAAGATGAATTTGTATCATAGAACTGCTTCAAACAGAAATTTCTATATGGAATATTCATTGATAAAAATGCCATGCTCATTCATTCACTTGTGACTCCATATTGTAACTAAAACTCTATTCTGAATTGTTTACTTCATTTTGTATTGCTCAGCCTAAGTTTTGCTGAAACTTTGTTTAGATGGGTGGACTTAGTTTGGATTGTGAAAGAGGGATGTGTGTGTGATGGGATCAGTCTCCAACGCCAGCCTGTCCTGATGACAATTTGCTGGCACCGCCTTAATGGCTGAAGAATAATGCAGACATACCCTGCAAAAGCAAGAAGAATCCATCCTAGAAAAAAAAGGACAAAAAGCCCCATCAAGAACAAGATCAAACTCACATCTGCCATTAACTGATGCCTCCTGGTCAGACAGGACCCTGAGACAGTGTGGACACAACAAGATCCATTGACAAAAAGATAAAAGATGGTGAGATTGCATCGCTTTGGGTAACATCCTGCACAGCGTCCAAGGATGTTGGTGCACAGCTGTGTGCCCAACAGAGACCCCGCTCTTCCTCATGCCTGGCTTCCCTGGCCAGGTAGCTGCCATGAGCTGCAAACACCAGCGATGAACTCAAGCTACGATCACAAGCAATAGTCAGGACTGATAACTGTACATGAACAACAGCCGAACATCGGGGGAGGGGGCTGTGAATGTGTGTGTGTGGTGTGTGCACAGGTACTAGATATTAGCTATTAACATAATTGTGTTTTTCTCATAATAAATGTGGCATATTGCCTTTTCCCCCCTGCATAAGATCCTGCAAGTCTTTTCTTTTTAAATATAAGAATGGGCAGATTATTCATGGACAAAGGATGGCTGGTCTTCAGAATTTCAAGGAGACTCTGGAGACCTCAGCTGATGTAAATGAGTGGAGTTCCATCAAAGGGTAAAGACATGACACTGATTTACACTAGCTGAGGATCTGGCCCTCATAATCTAGGATTTGTGGACTGGATTTTTCCCTGGAAGGTAATGTTCAGATAAGCAGAGACAGTTTCCTGGTTCGGTCAAGTGAAGTAAGCAGATGTGACTGCTGAATACACACAAGGTAGGAATCTGTGGAGGAAGATTGTACTATTTTTATATAAAGGAGATGTGTGTAAAAATACCTGCTCAAACCAAAACACACTCCAATAAAACCTATACTGCTGCCTGAGAAGAACAGATTTCAGACAGGATCTGGGATGGGGTGCTTAATAAGCAGCTGGGGCATCATGAATGGGGGGAGGGCAAATCAGGAGCAGCCCTGGGAGCCCGGGGTAGCTGGTCCATGAGGTCCCATTTCTGTAAGTGATACCAGACCAAGGATGTGTGCCCAAGAAGTGTGCCAGAGAGGCTAAGAAGAAAAGAGACAGTCTAGAGCCTGCCTAGACCAAGATAGGAGAACACAGTTTCGGTAAGGTAGGATCTGAACACAGCAGTCGTGTGAGCGTCCAGCAGGGGGAGCGTGATTAGGGCTGTGATTTATGGAGGACATTTGGAAATGCTACCTCCTCTGAGCCCTACTCCAAGGCATGACCGCTGTGAGCAATCGTGGGAGCTGCGTCTCCATCTGCTTCCCTCCCTGCAAGGCATGGCCACTGTGAGCAATGCGTCTCCATCTGCTTCCCCCATTCTATATACCAAAGAAGGCAGCACCCCCTTGCCTGAACTAATCTCAGACTGAACCACTCTCCACCTTTCCACGACAACCTTGCAGTTCCTGAGGGTCTGCACCATCAGTATTACAGCTGGCACACCTGAGAGGGAAAACCGAATGAGCCAGGCTTCGGCGCTTTATCCTTCAGCCTGCATAGGGGATGCAGAGAGGAGAGTGCGTGGTGTACGTCTATTCTGCAATCCAAGGTGCCTGCAGCTCGGGTAGACAGACCTGTGCTAGCACAGCTAAAAAATGGAGTAGGTGTGGGGGCTCATGCTTCAGTGTGGGCTCAATGTGAGTGCATACCCGGGTTCCTGGAATACTTCTATAATCCATGCTGCCGCCTCTATACTGCTATTTTTAGCTGCGCTGGTGTGGACAAAGTGAGTCTGGGGTTGTCCACCTGAGTTGCAATCACACCTCAGATTGCAGTATAGACATGCCCTAAGAGGGATGGGTGCAGAGAGACTGCAGGCAAGAGAGAGAACCTAGAGGACAGTGTTGGGGGAGAGAAAACCCTGAGAAGGATTGGGGACTGCGGGAGGAGCTTGAGGGCAGTTGCGGGGAAGGGATAACAAAGTAAAGACACCTGAGGAAAGTTGTGGAGGGGAGAGAGAGAGAGATTGAGGCTAAGATTGGCAGGAGAGGGGGAACCAGAGCAGGAACCATACTCTTCAACCTGCAGGAGCCCAAATGTGAGACACAGCAGGGGTGTTGCTGCCCCAGAGAGATATTTGGGGCCCGGCCCTGCCCTCCTCTTCCCACCCACTGACCCAGGCTGGATCCGAGTGGTGGCCACTGCCAGCCCCAGGCCAGATCTGGCCCCTGCTGCTGCTGAAGCACGGGGGGCAGGGCCAGAGATGCTCGGGGCTTGTGCCCCATGGGCCCAGCAGCAGCAACGTGCCTGGAACACAGTGTGTGAAAAAGACTCAAAATGAAGGGTGCCAATTATTCAAGCAGAAGACTTTAAATGCCACGAGATAAATACTTAACATTAGGTTCATGATTATTTCAGCTGTAAAAAGTGTTCAACAATAAAAGTGAGGGGACACCAAATCTATGGAATTGGGATTAAAATGAGTGACTGCTGAAAATGAGGAACATTTGAGAGGTATGTTGTGAGACAGGGGGATGAAGAACAAGACAACCTCAAAGTGGAATTGGGCAGTGGAGAGAACTTAGGAGTGGAGTCTCTGTACATGGTGATTCTTTCCAGGAGAGACAGCAAAGAATGTGAATGGGAGTTTCAGGATGAGAGGCCAGATTTTTTGATGCATATGAAGAGATGGAGGTGCGGAGAGAACAGAGAGTTTGGCAATAAGAAAGACTGGAATGGCAGAGTGCAGAGAGCCTGAAAATATAGAGGAAAGGAGAAAATACCGCATAGAAAAGAAAGAGGCAGATGGAAAAGAAAAGAAACAACTTTCACACAATATAGAAAACAAAACTGACCTCCTCCCCCCCACTCAGAAGAAGAAAAAGAACTTGTTCATCATGACAGAGAAAGCGTATTGCAGAGAGCTGACAGTGCCCAGTCTTCTTAGGTTGCAGGACCATACAGCTCTCTGCCTCGTACATCACACAAGTTCATTACACAGAAACTCCATCACGAATCTGTGCAGTTTACAGTATTTTGTAAAGACGGGTATGCCCATGTTGTACAAACACACAGATTTGGCCTAGCCTTTTTGAAAGGCAGAGAGCCTAAGCAGCTGTCATGGAATCAAAGTCCTGCCACAGAATCAATTTTCTGTGTGCCAGTCGCCAAGGACCCACAGTCCCATGCCTGTAGCCTCCAAGGCTGGGCCTTCAGCATCCCCATTCCCTGTCTTTCTCCGTGGCTCCCTGCAGTGACTGACGCTTCTGGAGCCAGCCAGACTCCGGGGAGGCTTGTGCTATAGCCCATCAGGGTGCAATGCTCTCAGTGAGTATTTACAACAACTTTTTAAAACAAGGTAATTATTTATTAGTCACCTGGCACACAGCATCTGAAAGTCCTTAGGTTAGCACAAAGAAATAAAGGGCAATGTATAGTCCAGTCTAGCCCGGGGCACCCGCATAGATACAGTGAACCACATATTCAGGCTCTCTGTCTCCCTCACTGTCTGGCCTCCTTGGTCAGTTTCTTCTGGAAACTAACCCTTTACCGCACCTTCCACCTCACAGCCTCCTCTAAGCTCACTTTTTTTGTCCTAGGATTCCAGAGCTGTTAACTGGTTACTTCACCTTGACTGACACAATGGCTATGTCTACACTGGGAAATTTAAGTCGACTTGAAATTAAGTCAACTTAGTGAGTCTACACTTAAATTGTAAGTCGACTTTGGGGGGAACTTACAAAGTCGACCTAGAGCGTCCACACTGGATGCCTAGGTCGACTTCTAGGGGCTAGGGGGACCTAGGGCAGGTCCACAGGGGCAGGGGAGGCACCCCTTGCCCAGTGCCAGGGGGCTCAGCCTTTGCCCCATTGCACCTATGTACAATGGGGCAAAGGGGGACAGGGACCCTGGCAGGGCATAGGGGCAGGGCTCTGCCCTGCCCTGTGGGGGGGCATGCCAGGCTCCCCCTGTAGCCCCTCCCCGGCAGGAAGGGCATTGGTGTAGTCCTGGGGTAGCCCTCAGTCGACTTAGGGCTACCCCACATCTACACTGGCTTAATTCAACTAAAATAAGTTGAATTAAGCCTTAAGTCGAAGTATTTCTAGATTTAATAAAGTTGACTTAATTTTCATTAAGTCGACTTTATTTTCCTTAAGTCGACTTAAGCAAGCTGCTTAAGTCGACTTAAGAAAACTGTAGTGTAGACGCAGGGTAAATTAAGACAATTTAAGCAAGCTTAAGTCGACTTAATTTACAAGTGTAGACGCAGCCAATATGTGTTAACTATTCATACTAAACAATCTGTTCCACCTTTCACTTAGCTGTGACTCTCTGGGTACCTTTCAGAGCCCTGAAGAGCTCCTTGAAGGCTTGTCTCTTTCACCAACAGTTGGTCCAACAGAAGATACTACCTTACCCACCCTGTCCCTCTAATCAGAGCTAGCACACCTAGTAAGCTGGTTCTTTAGCTCAATTAGTAATAGTCAGCGGGGTAATGTTAGAGACCTTGAGTTCAAATCCATGGTTAAGGTCTAGTCTACACTAGATGCCCCTGAGTAATGCAGTTATACAGACCTGACTGCCTGTGCAGACAGTGCTATGTTAGCATGAGACTTGCTACTGCCTTTTGGGAATGCGTTCTCTCCTACTGGCTTAGAGTGTCTTCAGTAAAGCACTACACCGGCGCAGCTGCACCGATGCAGTATTTCAAGTGTAGACATACCTTAAGATGTAATGAAGTGTCATTTTGCCTGTCTGCTCTGTATGAGGTTTTCAGAGGGCCTCGCACTGAGGTTTATTCAAGATTACAGTCAAGGGCTATGTCTACACTGGCAAGTGAGTTCGAATTAAGGAGGCTTAATTCGAACTAACTAAAGCCATGGCTACACTGGGCTTTAGTTAGTTCGAATTAAGGGCTTCTTTAATCTGAACTAATACGTTCCAATGGGGTATTCGAACTAAGGGGTTAATTCAAACTAACTAGTTCAAATTAACCAATGTGGCCACGTTAATTCGAACTAATTTCTTAGTTCAAATTAACCAGCCATTGAAATGAATGGGGATCGTTAATTCGAACTAAGCAAGTGCTTGCTTAGTTTGAACTAACATTCCAGTGCGGCCGTGCTAGTTCGAATTAGTTCCAATTAGTTAGTTCTAACTAATTCAAACTAATTTTAGCAAGTTTAGACATAGCAAGGAGTCTACACCAGGAACCCACCGGGCTGGTGATCTGTAAGCAGGTCACCAACCTTATGTTACTGCTTAGTTTCCAAATCAGTCACTTTGATATTATCTGGGGGCTTTTTGTGTGGAGTGTGAGAAGATGCAAAATTTGACTTGAAACAGCAATGCAACTGCTCCTTTAACGTCAAACCTTTTCCTAATGCTAGAGATAGGGATGAAAGTCATGGGGGTGGAGGAGGAAGGGCAGCTTTATTATTCCTCCATAAGCAGGCCAGGCGTGCCCCGCTCCCAGAGAACTAATGGGTCACTTATATTCTTCCCCAAGTTCTCCCAGCACAGGACAGTGGTGAGGGGCATGCAGGCCCCACAGAGGAGTGGGGGAACTCTGCTCCACCCAGACCTAAAAAGCTGTTCACCCTTATGGCTTAAATGTCCTGGCCACCCGCAACAGCTGCTTCTTCGATCCCCCCCGAGGAGCTGGATTTGGGGGCGCTCATGAAATGACCCTGTCTTTATTTTCATAACTATTCAAGCTGAAGTTCCCAGTCTCCTGCTCCTGAGCGGGGGCAGCCTTGGCCGGGGAGAGAAGAGCCCCCCCCAGTGCTGTCCAGGGACCGAGCGAGGGAGGCTGGGGCCGGGCCGGGCAGCGCCCCGCTTTGGGCGGGTCCCACTTTCTCCCGGCACCTGTCGGGGCGAGGCTGGGGGGAAATAGCCCTGATCGGAACCCGGCCCCGGACGGGGCGGGCGGCGGGCAGTGCCGGGCCCGGGGGGCGGCGCGGCCAGTGCGGAGCGAGGCGCGAGCGAGGCTGAGCGGCCCCACAGCGGCTGTGATGGCGGCCGGGGCTCCGCGCCGGGACTCGCCCTGCCCGCGGCGGTGCCCTCGCTGAGGCGGCGGCCGGGGAAGGGGGGCTGCGGGCATCGCCCCCGCTCGGCTCCTCAGTCCCGCGGGGCGGAAGGCGGCGGCGGAGCGGAGCGGAGCGCGCAGCGGGGCAGGCCCGGGAGCAGCCGGCTCCCTCCCTCCCTCCGCCCGCCCGCGCCATGAGCCAGCCGGATGGCAGCGCCGCGGAGCCGGCGGCGGCGCCGGGAGAGCAGGTAAGGACGGGCCGGGGGGCCGGGGGGGCCCGGTTCTGCCATCCGCCCGCCCGGCCCGGCCCGGCCCGGGAACAAAGCGGCGCCGAGCAGCCATGTCAGCTCCGACCGCCACAGCCCGCCGGGCCCCCGCGCCGCCCCCGGGCCCCGGCCCCCCGGCCCCCCGGCCCGGCCCCGCGCCCCGCTTTTCGGGCCCCTTCCCTCCCCTCCCCTCCCCTCAGGGTTTCCCCTCATTTTTCCTCCAAACGGCCGTTTTTTTCCATTGAAACGACGCCCCCTAGAGGAGACGATTCCGTAAATAAAAAAAAAAAAAAGAAATTAAAATTGAAAAAAGAGGAAATATTTGCTGTTTCTTATTTTTCCCAAGTTTGAATGGCCAGGCTGGGCTGGGGGGCCGGGGTTGGGCCGCTGCTGGGCTGCGGGGCCAAATTCTGCTGCTGGGAAGCAGAGCCCTGCTCATATGTAAATGGGAAATTAAGCAGGAATTTGGACGAATTCAGGTTTTTTTCCCCGTTTTGGGGGAAAATAAGATGGCTGAGCAGGGGCTGCTTGGGAAAGAGCCCAATTTAAGTTTTAGAGAAGCACAGATCAGTGAAGTGCAAAGAAATATTACTTTGGGGAAAGTGGGAGAATTGGGATTTAGGAAACAATTATGAATTGTGCTTCTTTGTAATTTTGAACTTAGCCTGGTGTGGGGAGGTCGATTTGGGGATTTTGCAGTGTTTAAAGTGACTTGTCTTAAAGAAGGAAGAAATAAAGAAAAATATAGAAAATTTTCTGTGGACACACCCAAATTTTTTTTTTTTTTTTTTTTTTTTTTTTTTTTTTGTGATTTTTGGATTTCATGCAAAACTGCTTTTAAACAATAAGGCTTTACACACAGACCAGAAAAACATGAGGGGAAGCAAAATTAAGAGTAGAATATCCGTTTTGTTTTCAAATTTCTTGGCTTTTCTGCTGGCTCGTCCTGGTATAATTAAGCCATAGTTTCCAGCCATTTAATTTCCTACTTCTTCTTTTGTAAAGAGAAAAATTTCCATAGTAGGTTTTTTTTTTTTTACACATACATTGAAACTATTTCAGATACTGTGGATCATATAGATGTGGTATTACACAGATTTTTTGTAAGATCTGCTTTGATAATACAGATGTGCATGCATAATTACAATATTGTGAACAAAATTAACTGCAGATTTGAATATTTTAATTTTGAATAAAAACAAAGTAGCTTAAAAGGGCGCTGCCATGATGTTTTTCATAATTTTAAAAATCCTTTTCACTTTTCATTCTTTATAATCCTTTTGGACTTTGAGATTGAAATCTTTCCATAATTAATGTTCCTCGTATAGTTATGCACACATTTTGTTGTTAGAAGGAAGCCTGCAAGTAGTGGACTGAGGATACTGGTTTGTTATTGTAGGGTTGCCCTTGAATACTGGGTGGTTCATATAAATCTTTTTTTTAAAAAAAAGGAAATAGCAAAAGAGCATTGAAGCTTTCAGTGTTCCAGTAAAAGCACATCTAAATGATATACATGGCCTTTTGCTCACAAAAGTGTGTGTGGAAGATTAGGTCAACATTTGAGTCTTACCAACCTTGACACAGCCTCCTCTCTAAAATGGGGACAAAATAGCAAGATGGCTGGCTTCACAGCTGCAGCATGTAATTTGAAAAGAACATTTTTGAATTTTGAGCATGAGTTTCTGCAACTCGTGTGCTTCCACACACCAGTAACTTAAATTCATTCCCCCTCCCCTTTTTTTTAATTGAATTTCAACCTGGGATGAATTTTTCTAAAATGAATTTTCAAATCTGAATTTTAACCCCCTGAAAAGTGTTGGTGTTTTCATTGTTTCCTTGTAACTTGATATTCACTTGAAATTGAAGTCTGAACTTCCTGATAAATCCAGGGAGAAAGATCTATTTTTTTATCCTGTTCTCATTTATTCATTTCATATTTGGGATTGTGGAGTAAAAGACTTGGAAAGCAGGCAGAGTGTTGCGTGGAGGAGAAAATACTCAGAAATGCAACTTTATATTTTTACTTTTGCATTTATCTCCAGAAAAAAGGACCCACCCTCTTCCTGAATTTTTTTCAGCAAAAACAGAACAAAGTACCATAGTCATTAGCAAATAATGGCACAAACACACTGGAGTGTCACGTGTGTAGGAATTATACTCAATGCATTAAATTGGATTAAACAATCCTTGTCAGTATTTTATTCATGGTTTCATTCAAAAGCTTTAAAGGTGTTGGCTTTTCCAAACTCAGATCCTGCAAGAATTGCTTTAATTGGACCGCACCCTGTAACTTCAGCTTAGTTAAGAGTATACTGAAATAAACCATTTAGCTGTAATATTTTTGAAGATTCATGAATTTTAATTTTTTTCCCCAAGCGGAGGTCTTTTGATGCATCACTTCTTTCCTCTTTGCTCTGCCCACCACAACATCCTCACCCTAAAATCAGAGAAGCACTGATGGCTGGTGTGTTTGGGGGCTGGAGATGTACAAGTTGATGGCTACATTATTTTGATAATAAATCGTAGCGTGCATTCAGTTACAGTACATAAGAGAGGTTCTGTTGCCTTGCGTTTTACGTTTGACTTAGAAGTTTATAATGATTTGAAACTTGAAAGCCTTTTTTATATCTCTGCTTATACCAAACTGTTAATGCAGATAAGTACATTTCCTTATTATATATAAATATTTAGTTATTTAAAATACATGTAGCACATTTCCTCTGCAGAGATTGAAAATGCAATAGCACTAGATTGCAACTTGTGGGGATGCAGTCATACTGTGTAGGTGTGTGTACTGTAACTTTTAACTGTGTGCTTATCAGTTTCTGTTAAACATCAGCTTCCATTATATCTTTTAGTAGAGGTGAAAGCTATTGTTTAGATTATAACAGAATTCTCAACACTAACCTTTTCTTTTCATTCTGGAAAAAACCTTCACTGATATATTTCGCCTTAGACTCATTTCAAAGGAAATTTTTTTCTGGAAAGTTGTGCAAAATAGTTTGCCTATTTTAGAGTTATGAGAGAGTGCAAATGAAAAGAACGAACTGTAAACAGATTTCAACACTTCATTTTTGTAGCATAAATTACAGAAAGACTGTATTTTGGAAGTGGATATTTTCCAGGAACCTCATCCTCAGTGAAAGGGGACAAATGTAAATAAAATAGCATGTTAAATGATAAAAACTTTTGTACAAGCAGAAATTTATTACATTATTTCAAGAATTATGAAATAAGTTAAATACATATTTTCATAATGTATTTAGTTACAGTGGTATAGCTACACTGCTATGGTGATATGTAATTACATTTTTGATTGTGCAAGTGTGGCAGTGAAATCAGTAGAAACGACTGTTCTGAAAAGTTTGGTTTTTTTACCTTAATGTAAGTTTTTGTATTATTTGTTCTCGAAGCCCTCAGTATATGGCATACTCTCTGAAACCAGTGAAAGTTGTGCACAGAGAGGGCTTGCAGGTTTGGGCCCTTCAATCCTCAAATATCAAAAAATGCCGGAGTTAGGGTTCTTGCCGTAACCATATTTCTCTCTTACTGAGCACATAGAACTCAATACTGCCATTATATTAATCCATATAGATCCTCTTGGATTCAACTGGAGTAGTGCTTTCCTATTTTAAGGATAGGCCCCAGTCCTGCAGATACTTATGCATGTGCTTAGCTTTATGCATGCAAATATTCCAGCTGGTTTCAGTAAGATTCATAGATTCTGTGGCCATAAAGGACTGTTGTGATCATCTAGTCTGACCTCCTGTACATTATAGACCACAGAATGTCCCCAAAATAATTCCTGGAACAGATCTTTTAGAAAAACACCCAATCTTGATTTAAAATTTGTCAGTAATGGAGGATCCACCACTGTCCATACCGTAGTAGGTTGTTCCAGTGATTGATGACTCTCACCGTTAAAAATAGAGCCACTGAATTGTGTTAATCATTTCTCTGCCAGACTGAAGAGCCCATTATTAGAATATTTGGTCGTCCTATAGGTACTTGTAGGCTGTTAGTCACCCCTTCTCCTCTCTGTTGTTAAGTTAATTAGATAGACTCAAGGTACTCAGTTACTGTGAGGCGTGTTTAATCATTCTTGTGGATCTTCTCTGAAACTTCTCCAATTTATCAGTGTCCTTGAATTGTGAGCTCTAGAACTGGATGCGGTGTTCCAGCAGCGGCACACCAGTGTCAAAAACAGGTTAAAATAGCCTCTCTGCTCCTGTTTGAGAGTCCCCTGTTGATGCAGCCAAGGGTTGCATTAGCCTTGTTGGCCACGCCATTTCACTGGGAGCCCATATTCAGTCACCTTTCCCTATCAACACCCCCAAACACTGCAGGATGGAGTTCCCCATCCTGCCAGTAGGTCTTCCATTCTTCATTTCAAGACGTATGCATTTACATTTAGCCATATTAAAATTAAAATACACGTTATTTGCTTACGCCCAGCTTACCAAGCAATTCAGAGCTGTCTGTCAGTGATCTGTCCTCTTCGTTATTTACTACTCCCCCAATTTTTGTCATCTGCAAACTTTATCAGTGTCGATATTATGTCTTCTTCTAGATCATCGATAAAAAGGCTAAAATATTGTAGGGCCAAAAACCAATCCCTGAAGCACTGCTCCAGAAGTACATCTGTTTGGTGATGGTTGCCCATTTATAATTACATTTTCAGTTAGCCATTTTCAGTTTGTTAGCCTAATTTTAATCCATAGAATGTGTACCATCTTAATTTGATAATCTTTCTGTTTTTTAATCAAAATGGCATGTGATACCAATTCAAATATCTTATAGAAGTCTAAATGTATTGCATCAACTTTATTACTTTTATCAACCAAACTTGTAAGTCTCATCTAAAAAAAAAAAATCGCTAGACTGAGAGGATCTGTTTTTCATAAACCTATGCTGATTGACATTAATTATATTACTCTCCCTTAATTCTTTATTAATTGAGTCCCATGTAAGCTACACTATTATCTTGCCTGGGATCGATGTCAGACTGACAGGCCTGTATTTACCCCAGTCATACTGCTTACTCTTCTTAAATATTGGCAAAACATTAATTTCTTCCAGTCTTTTGGGACTTCCCCTGTGTGCCAAAGCTTATTGAAAAACCAACATTAGCGGTTAAGCAAACTTCTCAGTCAGCTCTTTTAAAACTCTTGGATGCAAGTTATCCAGACCTCCTAATTTTAAAATGTCTGACTTTAATAGCTGCTGTTTAACATACCCCAGAGATACTAGTGGAATAAGAAATGTGTTTTTATATGATATGTCTATCATTTGTTTTTTCCCCCAAATACAGAACAGAAATATCGAATGTGTCTGGCTTGTTTGTACTATTATTGATAACTCTACTACTTCTACCTAATAATGGCCAAAACCATCGTTAAGATTCTTTTGTTCCTAATATGTTTAAAAAAACTCCGTGTCCTTCACTCAGCCAGCCATATATTTCTGCTTGCTTCCCTTCTCAATTTTCTACAATTATTGGTGGTTAGTTATATTCATTACTATTCATGTCCCCTTTCTTCCATTAGTTAGATTTTATTTTTGTTCTCTTCTCTTCTCAAGCAAGTTGAATTTTTTAGCCAATACAGCTTTCTTCCTTGATTGTGGGATTGTGACTTTTTTGGCATTTAAAAAATGTTCTTAAATAATTCCCAATTATCATTCATGTTTTCCTAATTAAATTCTTCTCAGCTGGTTTGGCCCATAATTGTTTTCAGACTTCTTGAAATTGGCCCTTTTAAAGCACGAGGTAGATATATCACTGATCTGGGCTTTATTCTGTTTGCATATTATAAATTTGCTCAAGTAATGATCACTTTTACCTAAGTTAGCATTAATTTTGTGCGCAATTCTTTAACTGTCAAGATGCAAAAAGCATCTGCATAAGTGTTTGCCGGATCAGTTGAGTGTAGTAAGTTCACATTTAACAACATTTCAACTAATAGTCGAAATCACATGTGCCCGTATTATTATCTATATTAGGAGGAAGAGAAAAGTGATGGAAACTGTAGGTCACTACTTACTGGGGAAGGAAAGCTAATTACACGAACTTAAGAAGAACAAATACTGTATCTCTCTTGAGAAGGGGGAAGAAGGAGAACGCAGGGAATTTCAGATCAGTCAGCCTAATTTCAATACCTGGAAAGATACTTGAATAAATGGTTAATTGGTTTGTAAGCAGCTAGAGCTGTGGATCTCAACCTTTTTTCTGTCGTGACACACCTGACAGATGATGTTCCCCTGCATGACACACTACGATCTGCTGATAGCAGTGGCGCTTGGGCCGGGAGCATGTGGGAGGCTGCAGTGCTCTGGAGCAGGGGTTCTCAACTTTTTCAGGGTTGTTGCACAGCTGGGAGGCTTTCCAGCTGTGTGCAACACCAACACCCCTTCCCCAGCTAAGGCTCCTCTCACCCTGCTTTGGGGCTGAGCAAGGCAGGTTCTGGTGTAGTGTCAAAAACCCTGTTACGGCAGATTTTGTTACTTTGGTAGGATGGTAACAAAAACTGTCGAAACAGGGTTTTGGCACTATGCTGGCACTAGGGTTGGGAGCCTTCCGGGGCTGCAGAGGTCCCTGTAGCTGGGGAGGCTCCCAGCTTCAGGACTGCCCACAGCCCGAGCCATGCGCTACTGCTGCCGGCTTCCCCCAGCTCTGCTTCAGCTTGGGAGCAAGAGATGGGAAGCTGGCTGGCAGCAGTGAGCAGGGTGGTGTGATGCCAGTTTTTGGCGACATACCTCCCTGATCTTTGTGGCACACTTTTGTGCTGTGATACAGCAGTTGAGAACTGCTGCTTTGGAGGATGCAGGACTCCGGGATCTAGGTGGGGGCAGAGTCAAGCCAACGCAGGCTGGTGCCCTGGCGGTCTGGCTCAATGGCTTCTCCCCTCCATCCTGGATCTCTGAGTTGCAGCCCTAAGTCCCTTTACTCATCTGGCCCTGGCTGCTGCCTATGTTGTGCAGCAGGAGCGGGCTGTTGAGGGAAGAAGGGAGCAGGAGCTCCAAGCTGAGCTGCCAATTTTCCATGATGCGCCTCCAGGCTCTTCACGACACAGTTTTGTGTCCTGACACAATGGTTGAGAACCGCTGGGCTAGAGGACAATAGGGTTATAAGGAGTAGCCAAAATGGATTTTGTCAGGAACAGATCTTGACAAACTAACTCGATTTCCCTCTTTGTCATGGTTACTGGCCTACTGGAAGAAAGCTGTAGATGTTATTGATCTTGATTTTAATAAGACTTTTCACACAGTTCCACACTACAATCTTATATGGCAATTAGGCAAAGTGGTTTAGATGAAATTACTATAAGGTGGATGGATAAATTGTTGAAAGACTGTACTCAGAGAGCAGATATCAATGATTTGCTATCAAGCTAGGATGATGTGTCTAGGGCAGTGGTTTTCAAACCATGGGTTGGGACCCAGTACTGGGTCGTAGACCCTCAGGTATCGGGTCGCGGGGTCCCCTGCTATTGCTGCCGAAAGACTTGAATGTATTGCTCAAATATGTAATTGTTGGGTTGCAGGCATAAATGTTTTTTTTTCAACTGGGTCCCGAGAAAAAAGGTTTGGAAACCACTGATCTAGTGGGATCCTGCAGGAAGCGTTCGTGAGTCTGGTATTCAGTATTTTCATTAAGGACTTGGATAATGGGATGGAGAAATCTGCGGATGACATCAAGCTGGGAAGGGTTGCGAGTGCTTTGGAGAACAGTGTAGAATTCAAAATGACCTGGACGAATTGGTCTGAAATCAACAAGATGAAATTCAATAAATACAAGTGCAAAGTGCTGCACTTAGGAAGGAAAAATTAAATGTACATAACGAAAATGAGGGATAACTGGCTAGGCGATAATACTGCTAAAAAGGATCTGGGGATTATACTGGATCACAAATTGAATGTGAGCCAACAGTGTGATGTAGTTGTGAAGAAGGCTAATACTCTGGAGTGTATTAACAAAAGTGTTGTATGTAAGACACAGTTGGTGATCATGCCAGGTTCCTCAATACTGAGCAGGCTTGTGGAGTACTCTGTCCACTTCTGGGCATAACACTGTAGGACAGGCCTGGACAGGGGAGAGCAAGAAAATAACAAAAGGTTTAGAAAACCTATTCTTTCAGGAGAGGTTAAAGAAAAACTGGGTGTGTTTAGCTTTGAGGAAAGATGCTTGGGGAGAAAGGATAAGCCTTCTAATATGTTAAGGGCTGTTATAAAGAGGACTGACAATTGTTCTCCATGTCCACTGAAGGTAGGACAAGAACTGAAGGCTTTAACATGCAGTAGGAGAGATTTAGGTTAGCAATTAGGAAATAGGTTCTAATGTTAAGGCAAGTTAAACACTGGACTAAGCTTCCCGTGGAGTCTGTCATCCCCATCATTGGAGCTTTTTAGAAACAGAATAGACAAACATCTTTAAGGAATGGTCTAGACTTACTTCATCCTGCTTCAGCACAAGGGCTGGATTAGCTGACCACTCAAGGACTGTTCCAGTTCTACATGTCTATGAATCCATGATTCTATGGTACAAAGTATGCTGGAGCCTGTAAAGAACAAAACTTGATATCTGCCCCCAAAATCTTCAAGTCTAAAGCCTGGTTCTATACTTAGTTACTTATGTATGTGTAGTTATTCATCCATAAAGTCATGTTTAAATCAGTAAGACTCTGTGAGAGCGACTGTTCGCAAGTCAGGCCTTTAGTGTAGGCAAAAAAATGAAAAATGCTCATAAAAAGATTGGAATTTGGGAGATGGAGGAGGGAATGAATAATATTTCTTTTGACTGTCTCTTGGTGGATTTGGGGTGGTTTTTAATGTGAGGAAGTTCTAGTTAGTACGAGATGTTATCTCAAAATTCTGAGAAGCTAAAAGTAATCTTAATGATATAATAATGTAAAATGTTGTATTATGTCCATAGTGAATTGGTTCAATCATACTGCATTTTTTGAGAAGTTTGTGATTTTTTTTTTTTAATATCTTTTATGGATTAATTGCTAATCATCTGCCTCCTTTTTGTTTTAGCTTTGTTTCTTAAATGTCTCTTGATTATTTTGTACTATGTGATGCCAATTTAGTGGCTAGCTGGTATGCAAAGTACATCTGGATGTGTTGACTTTGTGCTAACAGTCATTGATTTGTCTGGGGGAAGGGAATAGAAATGAATGAGGCTGTTTATCATGTACAGTATGTGAGTGATAACTCTTTTGGAATAAGCTATCCTTGTTCCTTCCATTGATGGGGAAATGGACTTGGAGTATTTCTCTCCCTGACCCTTTAGCCAATGAGATGGGAGTTGAGTTCTTCAGCTGTAGTACAAGTAGCAAGGAGTTATAGACAACAGAAGCAAGCACTTTGCATGAGTTGCATGGCAGAGGTTTTGACTCTATCTTGCTTAGGAATGGCCTATGACTTACATTTACCGAGTGAGGGCATTGATAAAAGCAAGAGTGGTGTACAGTTACTGTAGGAAGTAAGGGAGTGAAAAAGGGTTTAAGATTTTATGTTCAGAAATAATTGAGAAGCTGTGGGAGAATATAAGACCAATATAAGTAATTGGGTCATACGACTTCATGGGGCGTTTCTGTGGGCAGCTCATTTTGTTCAAAACTAAGCATCCAGGACAGCAGCAGTCTAGCTGGGAGATCACTCTTTCCATCCCTCTTCTAGTCTGTGATATTAGGAAGCCTGGAATGATCCTGTAGTAGTTCCGCATTTAAGTGAGTGCGAGGAGATATTATCTTCCCTGGATGCATGTGCAATGTCTTTCTGGTGCCTTTGACTTGCAGGCTCTTGAGGGAGGATGAAGGAAGGGCTGCCACTCTGTGTCTTTTGCAAGGTTTGCAATGCTGGGGAGAAAAGGAACGATTTCTGACATGGGGTGGATAGTGTTGGCAGTGGGCACATGCAGTAGACCTGTTGAATACAAGCTATAAGGGATGGGGCAGAGAACAAGGTCTTTCTCGGATGATCCTGTTTCTTTAATTCTTGTATGGGATGCTGGTTGGTGCGCTGTAATTATGTATATAGCTAATTAGGTACACAGTCATCTCTTAACTTTCAACATTAGCATAAGGCTTGCCTATTGGCCAGTCTTTACATAAGTGTTAGATCACTTTCCCTTTTTATCATTCTGAGTAGTTCTTTTAATTTCTGTGGAACTGTCCACCGTGTGTAAAGTTGAAGTGTTCAGTTTGGAGGGGAGGTAGAGCTGTTGGGTCTTTGTACACAGGAAATGTTTTGCTAGAATCTGAATGGGGTACACTGTGCCCAGATACTATAATGATGGCTCCATAGAAGTTCTTTTAATATTAAAAATAGTACACTTTTCCTATGATGTATCTAAATGCATGTGGAATCTGTGTCTGCATGTCTAAATATATATGGAAGCACCCATGTAGGCTTATGATGACCTAGCAAGTTGTTTGGTTTTTAATAAATTTGTTGTCTTCTCATGACTTCCAAAGTTAATGTTGTAAAACATGAAAGAAAAAGGCTCAGGGAGAAAAATCTCTCCCCCCATACATGGTTGAGGAGTATATGGAATACAGTTGCTCACTGTATGACTGGGAAGCCTATGATGAGCCAAATAAAGCGGAAAAGTATAAAGGCCAGGAAAATTAAGAACATAAGAACATAAAATTAATTTGGTTTAACATAGGGTGTGAATTTGAAGTGGAATAGCCATTCCTGATTAACTCACTCTGTGGTTTCTCTTATTCTGGAATAAAACTGCCTTATTCAGAATCATTTTACTCCAATTTGGAAATGGATTGAATTTATTCAGTATAAGGCACTCTTATTTTCCATCCATAGGAGCTAATCAGGAATGAGTCCCTGTGTGGACAAGCCCTAAGTTAGGCTGTGTGTTAGAACCAGGGCTATATCTTCACTGCAAACAAAGAATAATGTGTGTTCTTAACTCAGGTCAGAACATATGGAGCAGAGAAGACGTGGCAACTAATATTTGGGTTATCAGCTCCAGTTCCACTTGCAGCATCTTTTCTCTTATTTGTTTTAATCAAAGTCTGCTAACACAGGTTAGTTCACCTCAATTGACATCAGGCTTCTCTTTCCTGCTTTTTTTCTGGTGAAGACACACCCTATGTTGATCTAATTTGCCCTCTGGAAATACTTCACCTTCTGTCTCCTCTTGTCTAGATAAATAGTGTGCACCCAGTGGAGGTGTAAATCTTCAGCACTATAGCTTGTTGTGTACTAGCTGCGCACTGACAGTCTTCATGGACCCTGCTCTCAGACGCTGTGCCAGGCCTTGACAAACCCTGGGCGCCAGGTTGCCATGAACAGCAGCAGCGGAGCAACTCCTGGCGCCTAAAAGAATCGCCGGCACATGCAGCGGTATTTAGCAGCTTCAACAGCATTTTGGTGGCGGAGGGCTCTGCGCTACCACTGAAAGCAATGGTGGCAGGTTTTGGGGGTCGGAGGCATCCCCAGGAGGAACTTTAGGTTGAAGCTGGGTGCTTAGCTACGTGGCAATCTTGTCAGGCCCTGCAGTAAGTGCTGAATTCCTTGGTGTGCGTTCAGTGCCCTTTCACCGAACGCAGGCTGAGAACTTCTGGTGCACAAAAGCAAGGTCCACTGAGTCCGCTGGTGTGTGGCACACTCAAGTGTTGTACATTTACAACTCAGCTTGCTGCATTTTCACTCTTCATCTAGAAAAACCTATATATTTCACTGATTTAGACTTTCTTTTACAACCTCTGATTGCCAGAAACTGGGAATTGGACGATGGGGCGGATCACTTGATGCCTGCCTGTTCTGTTCATTCCCTCTGAATTGTCTGGCATTGCCCACTGTCGGAAGACAGGATATGGGAATACACGGACCGTTGGTTTGACTCAGTAAGGCTGATCTTGATTTAATTGGCAGTCAGTAAATGAGGTAAAAACTCTAGTGCAAACAAGCCATTGCACATTTCTTAAGTGGATCAAAGGAGTCTTTGGCCAGGCCAGGTCTACACTAGAAACTTCTGCTGGTATAGCAGTGTCTATTATTTTTTTGTTACAGAAATTCTGGAAGAATAAAGTATCAGCAACAGCCCTTTTTAAGAGGAAGCTGAGACTTGGTTTTTGAAATGTTGTAGCTTACATCAGTGGTTCTTAACTTTCCAGACTACTGGACCCCTTTCAGGAGCCTGGTTTGTCATACTACCAAGTTTCACCTCGCTTAAAAACTATTTGCTTACAAATAGGACATAAAAACGCATCACAGCACACTGTTACTGAAAAATGGCTTACCTTCTCATTTTTATCATATAATTCTAAAATAACTCAATTGGAGTATAACTATTGTACTTGCATGTCAGTGTATAGTATATAGAGCACTATAAAAAAAGTCAGTCTGTATGAAATTTTAATTTGTACTGATTTCACTAGTGCTTTTTATGTAGCCTGTTGTAAAACTAAGCAAATATCTAGATGAGCTGGAAGACCTGTGTGTACTCTTGCTTGAGAACACTGATTTACACCGCTGCAAATTTCTGTATCACATCAGAGTTTGGCTCAGCAAAATATGAAAACAAAAGCTTATAGCTGAGACAGAAAAATGGCTGCATATTTTAAATACCTTGATACTGAGTTTACAAGGGATGGAGGAAATAAAGCAGTACAAATAGGTAATGGATGCTATTGAATCTGCAGAGATATGATATAAATATTTGGGATGGCGTAGGGGAAGGTTTGGACATATAAGTGAAGAACAATATTAAACGTAGTTGGGGAATACTGGGTTCTTGCTCTAGGCCTTCAGGGCAATTACAGAAGGTAGTTCAGGAAGTCTCTTTTCAGACAAACAAGACGTATGTGCATGCAGGCGTGCGCGTGTGCGAGCGTGTGCGGATAGACAGATACATAAAAGCTAGAGCTTTTATCATGGGGGATTTTAATATCCCGGCTATTGACTAAGAACTGTTCAGAGATTGAGGGAAGAAGATTCTTTGGTATTGAGCAGGTTTTTCCTTGAGCAGTTTGCTGAACACCTTTTATAGTTAAAAGCTGTTCTCTCCAAAATACTACAATATGAGCTAATAGCATAAGTGTTGGTAGCTGGGGTTGTTAAACCATATTTTCAGGCATGGCTTGTAAAGTTTACTTTAAAAAAATTGTTGGTTCAAATTTAGATTCAGCCGTGGCGGAAATTAAAAAAGAAACCTTGTTGGTTTATTTTTTACTTCCTGCTTGTGTGTACACACACTCTTGTATTTTAAAAAATGGATTTGTTTTAAAAATAAATGTTTTAAAGTTCCTTCAACTAGATATTTCTAAACTATTTGGTTTTAATATGTTAAATTCTGTTTATAGAAAAATAAAAAAATCATTATTAAGGGAAATCCTTTTTTTTTTTTTTTTTTTTTTTTTTTTAAATCACAGGTTCCTTAATTATTAAACCTCCTGTCGCAAAGGTTTGAAACCATCATCAACAGTTCTCTGTTAGTGCATGAGAACCAGTAAGGGAAACTGAGTTAAAAAGAGAAATGAAATGGATTAGCCTAGTTTCAGTATCTAACAATAACGAATTGGGAAAAGTAAACTAGGCCTGAACCTACAGATATTATACACACGAAATCTCCTTCTGAAGTCAGAGATTATAGTTAAGCACGTGCCTCCAAGTTTATAGGATTTGTTCCTTTAATTAGATTACCAATCTAAGGCAGTGGTTTCAAATGGTTTATGGTATGTTTCCTTTTGGGTTCCATCCTACCTCTGTTATTGTGACACCCAAGACGGGGCAGGGAGTTGCAGAGTGAGCCTGCCCAGTACTCTTCCTGCTGTGGTGTCTTCTGTTCTGCCCGGCTAGCTGAACTCAAATCCCCGCTCATGGCATGACCTGCCCTCTGGCACACAGGCTTGTCTTGCATTGATGCTCAGGTTTTGTTACAAAGTAGAACCAGCAGGTAGGGTTGTGTTTTGACTTTAATGCTTGGATATGTTTTAGAGCCAGTTAAGATAGGCACCTGCTTCCATTTTGTGAGGGTAAAGCAAAAAAATTTAACTTTAGTGGGTGTTTTTGTACTTTTCTGATCTACCGTATGTACCGTGACTTTGCAAGATCTACCAAGTTCAGCTTTTCAGTGATACTAATATAACTGTAATTCTCAGTTCCTCACATTCATTGCAAACAATGTGTTCTGATTTTTCAATAATCAGTTACAAAAGATTCATGTTCCAGTAATTATTTCAAATCGCACACAGTTTCTGTAGGTTACCACCTTCACAACTAAAGAAATTGTGTTCATATGGTCAAAATATAGCCAAAGGACTTTGTTACAGGGTCAAAATCAGTTAATGGATAGTATGAAATGTAATGATGCTATTTGTACTCCTGGAGGTAGACTTCCAGAAAGCCTGAAAGATGTTGTTACATGAGTCTATTGGAACATATTTAGTGGAAATAAAGAATGTTGTCTTTTTATAAGAATCTGGGTGGAAAAAATAAGGCTCTGATCCTATAAATGCTTACTCATATACTTATATTATTTTAAAAAGAATTAAAATTTACTTTTAATTATATCCTGTTATTAATTGATATGTCTGTTTTTTGGGGAAAATACATTTACTGATGAGGTATATGTGGGTTACCTTATTGGCTTTTGATTTTTGTTAGTTTTATATACAACAGTTATATATTTGTGAATATCTGTTTACATGAGGCTATATTAATATTTGTTTCTTTCATTTTACAGAATATTCTGTGGCCTTCCCAGTTCAGCATAAATAATAAAATATTTGATTGTAATTCATTAGGTAATGTTCAAA
The DNA here is from genome assembly GCA_007922175.1 of Pelusios castaneus. Classification (NCBI taxonomy): domain Eukaryota; kingdom Metazoa; phylum Chordata; order Testudines; family Pelomedusidae; genus Pelusios; species Pelusios castaneus. The sequence continues at coordinate 1,332,301 of ML685878.1, forward strand.
TTGTATAGTGTGGAATGTTCCTAGCCTCAGCAAACAGACATATGTTTAAATTAAAGAAATGAACTTAATTAAATATATATATGTAGAACTTGATGAATTTCAGCTCCTATCGTATAAAATGGGATTACTGTCCATGAAGCCAGGAAGGAATTTTCCATTTGTATCTGATTTTCCCCTATAGGTATCTTTTGTCTTTCGATATTTTAAATCATTTGTTATCTTCCTTAGGAATTCACCTTGGTCCCAATCCTGCAAAGATTTAAGCAAGTGCTTAACTTCACACGTGACTAGCTCATTTGAAGTCAGTGGAACTGCTCAGAAGGTGTGCACTTGAGCATCTACCTTCTTTGCAGGAATGGTGTCTTGCATGAAGACGGTATAAATTTGAGTACTGTATCATTTTAGATTTGTAATGTCAATATAATACGTTTACTTTTTCCAAGCAAAAATGTAGAGTCCTTCTGTACACCCCGTATTTGACTGACTGTCAAGTATTAGGCTATGGTTCTTTCCAAGACACACAGCGTTTCCACTTCGACTATACATATTGCAAGAGGTACATTATTATTTTTTTTTTTGTAAATGGAAGAACAGAAAGTAAAATATTTATTCTGGAAGTTAGAAAAGTTAACATTGAAAGCATCTATCAATAGAGTTGACCTACAATTTTTGTTTATTAATTTCCTAAATTTTCTGACCAACTCAATGACTGGCCAGATTATAATTGTTTGTTTATAATATGAACAATCATTTAGTCTGCTTTGCTTATCAGAAGTTCAATCAATTTTATTTACATAATAATAAATGTTTACTTTTCTAGAACACCCACTAACGTATGAAAAATACTGTTCTTAGCAAGACCAACAGAGAAAAACAAATAGTACGTTCCTAGAGCAAGCCATTTTAGAGAGATCATGAACCCAAATAGCAGAAGATTCCCCCCTCTCCACCCAAAACAAGGGAACTGTAGCCAAATTTTCTCTGCTGCTACATAACAGATAAAACTCGAATGAAAACTGTGCATAAAGCAGGTGAAGTATTGCATCATGTTGTTTTCTGCCTTTTGGAATCTGCGTTCCTTTGTCCTTCGTTGACTTCTCCTCACACTGCATTGCTATAATGTACTGTCTTCTGTTTCAATGCCCTGCACAAACTTTATTCCAGACTTTATCTCAGACTCATAGATTTTAAGGCTGGAAGGGACTGTTATGATCATCTAGTAGTGTAACCTGCACATCGCAGGCCAGAGAACCTCATCCATCCACTCCTGTAATAGATATATCCTCTGACTGAATTACTGAAGTTCTCAAATTTTGATTTGAAGACTTCAAGTTACAGAGAATCCATCATTTACTTTAGTTCAAATCAGCAAGAGACCCAGGCCCCATCCTGGGTCAAAAGACTCTTGAAGGATCTTCAACTGCCTCTTCAAGGCTCTTCAAAGGTCTCTGCCAATCTGATCTGGGGGAAAATTTCTTCCCAACCCCAAGAATGGGGATCAGTTTGACCTTGATGGGTGAGACTCACCAGCCGGACACCTGGAAAAGAATTCTCTGTAGTATCTCAAAACCTTCTCCATTTAGTGCCCCATCTTTGGCTGTTAGAGTTATTTGCTAATAACAGTTGTAAATGGCTCGTGCCATTGTGGGCAGCTTCATCTTACCATCTTCTCAATAAACCTATCAGCTCAGTCTTGAAAAACAAGTTACTTTCTTTGCTCCCACTGCTCCCTTTGGGAGGCTGTTCTAGAGCTTTACTCTTCTGATGGTAGAAACCTTCTGATTTCAAGTCTAAATTTGCTGGTGGCCAGAACTTGTTTCTTGCTGTGTCTCTCCTAGCCCCTGGACTCTGCCAGCTTCAGGTTCAATTTGCTTCTTTCTCTTGCCTTCTCTTTGGTGTTTTTATATACTGTCCTCCTACATGCAGTGGTCACCTAATACTAGTTTGCCAAGTCATCACCCCTTTCATGATCAGGTTCCTGGTGAGGACTCTTTTTCTGTGAGATCATGGAGTTATGAGTTGCTAAGAAGTACATTAGAAGAATAATTAATATTTCCCTGGGTACCCTGTCTAATTTGAGTGTGTCTCATCTCTGCAGCACAGGGACTGTCTTTGTGCTTGGATCCTGCCCAACCGAAAGCACAGGATGGTTAACAAATAACTCTTATCTTTTTCTTCTGGAAGTGCAGCCGACTGCTCTTTGTCTCCCACTGTGCAGGGGAGAAAACATTGCAGGGGCACTGATTCACACAGGTTCTTCCAGAGTGCAGTGCCCTTTGTTTGTAAACTACCTGTGTGCCCTGTGCCTGTTGAGTCCTGGAGATTGTTGTTTTTACCAGTGTTGGGGTCTGATTAACAAGCAAGGCAAATTGGAAATTCTCACTGATGAAAAGAAATGTAATATAATTGGCACTACTGAAACTGGTGGGATGTTTGCATGACTGGAATGTTAAAATCATTGGTTATAACCTGTTTAGGAAGAATGGAGTGAGTACAAGGTGTATGTGTTTACATAGGGACAGGTACTCTTCATTGAAGACACCATCACATTATACAGTTATTGATAACTCGGACCCACAGGATCTTCATAGAATCATAGAATCATAGGGTTGGAAGGGACCTCACGAGGTCATCTAGTCCAACCCCCTGCTAAAAAGCAGGACCACTCCCCCTAAATTATCCCAGCCAGAGTTTTGTCTAACCGAGCCTTAAAAATCTCCAAAGATGAAGATTCTACCACCTCCCTAGATAGCCCATTCCAATGCTTCACCACCCTCCTCGTGAGAAAGTTTTTCCTAATATCCAACCTTGACCTCCCCAGCTGTAATTTGAAACCATTGCTCCTTGTTCTGTCCTCTGTTACCCTCGAGAACAGCCTAGCTCCCTCCTCTTTGGAGCAACCCTTCAAGTAGTTGAAGGTTGCTATCAAATCTCCCCTCAGTCTTCTCTTCTCTAGACTAAATAAGCCTAGTTCCTTCAGTCTCTCCTCATAAGTCATGTGCCCCAGCCCCCTAATCATTTTTGTTGCCCTCCGCTGGACTCTTTCTAATTTGTCCACATCTTGAATGCATGTAGATCAGTGTACTAACACAGGGCACAGACTCAAACTAGAGAACTGGATGAGTTACTTAGAAAGCAGCTATCTAATGTGTAAGGGGAAATATTGTGTTCTGGGGGCTTTAATTTCGATTATGTATGCCTGAGATTTTAGCAGCCGGTAATATTTTAAAACTCATTAGAGTTTTAAAAAATTATAGATGAAGGTTTTCTAACAGAAAAGGGATTGGAGCCAACATGGAAGAAACTGTATTTAGGACCTCATGATGTCAGATTAATGTTAATTAATTGCTGGATCGGAAGTTGGTAGTTGCTTAGGGACCAGTGGTCATGACCTGATTACACTTAGTGTGGGCAAAGAGAGGACAGTCCTAACTAGTAACATATTTTTGCTGCTTCAAAATGAGAGAAATGATGAGCGAACTTGATTGGGAGAGAAAAATATGAACAGAAAAATGTGAATACAAATTGGGAGTTCCTTCAAATGAGTTTATTAGGAGTCCAAAGAGCTACAATGCCAGTATCGGGAAAGAAGACAACTATGGCTGAAAGCCCATACAGTAACGCAGTGTAGGCAGCAATTAGAAATAAAAAAAGCAATCCATAATGTGACGTGAAGGAGAGTTCTACCTTTTTATGGGGCAGGCTGGAGTGTAATCAAGGAGGTTCTGCCCTGCCTTGGGGTTGGGCTATACAAATAGAAGGAGAAAGCTGAGCAAGAGAGGAGTGCAGAAGCTGTTCATGGGGCAGCCAGTGTTGTTTGCTTTCTTTTGATTTCTAGGAAACTTGCCTAACTAGAGACTCTTTTTGTGAACTTTGTTTGGGAGCCTGAGGTGAGGACCTGAGGAACTGTGTATTGTATTTGCTCCTGTTCTAACCCTATTAAAAGTGACATGCTGTACGCCAGTGCATGTTGGCTTTTCCTTGTCCTGGTCTCTTGAGGTGACCAATTGCTGCCTCAGTTGGTGGCAGTTAAATTGGGGGCACAACTACAGTATTACACTGAGCTTCGGGGATGGATGTGCAGGGACAGATTTACACATGGGAAGAAGGGGATATGCAGGCAATCAGTTAAAAATGAGAAATTATGAAGAACAGAAAATGATTAATGATGCAGAAAAGGCAGAAGTGCTCAATAAATATTTGTTTTATATTTAGAAAGAAGCAGGGTGATCTGTTCATATCGCATGAAGATGATGAACTACTTTCTAGTCAGTAATTAATGAGGATATTAAACAGTATGTACTCGAGGTAAACCTTTTAGAACCGGCATGCACAGATAGTTTGCATCCAAGAGTTTTAAGAGAGCTCGGTGAGGTGATCAATGGCCCACTGATATTAATTTTTAATAAATCTTAGAATACTGGGGAAATTCCAGAATAGAAACTTAGGTATGCTGATTAGTTTGTGTAAATCCTGTCGACTTCCTAACTCCCCTTCAGTGCAGTGTCTTCACTGCACTGCGCCACGGGAAATGTGTTCCTTTTGATGCAACGCTATGCCAGTTGAGGAGGTGGTTTTAGTAAGTTGATCTCTGGATTGATTTAGCTGGTCTTAACTGACCGCTGAGTCAATCCAGAAAGATTGATCTGACAACAACGGATTTGCCAACGTCAGTGTAGATGGGGCCTTAAAGAGCTCAGTCAAAAAGAAGATGGAGGTGGCTTGATTACAGAATATCAGAACCTTCACAAGGAAAAAATAGTGGGGAGTGAAGAGCTCTTTATTGTAGCAGAGAAAGGGGAAATGAGAACCAAATGGCTGGAGGTTAAAGCCAATCTGTTCAAATGAGAAATAAGGTACCAGTATATAACAGTCAGGGGGATTAATGGATAGAACAACCAATCATCTCTTGATGTCTTCAGATCAGAACTGGATGCCTTTTATTGCAAGAGGTGCTTTAGTTAAACACAAGTTATTTGGCTTTAATACGGGAGTAACTGGTGACATCATAGTCTGAGTTATACAGGAGGTCTGACTAAATGATCCATTCTGGCCTCGAGCTCTGTGAATCTCTGAGATAGGTGTCCCAGAGTCCTGGAAGGCACTGGAACAGCCTGGCAGTTAGAGTCTGCATGTGGCTGAACCAAAATGCCTTTAACAATCAGTGTTGCTGTATGAACATGCTAAGCCCTTGTGCACGTAGCAACACAAGCATTCCTTTAAACTGGAGTCCCAGCAACAGTTTCTTCCCTAACTGCAGACAGCTGTGTGCAGAAATTTAAATGAGATCCCTTTTGGAGGGGTTTGTTTTGTGCTGCCTTACCCCTTACTCGTCCCTCCTCCCATCCACCCTGCCCATGGCAGGAGCTCACTTTCTGCCCCGTCTTCTGCCTCGCCAGGTGCTCACTCTTCCCTCCCTGAGCCCTGGTCCCAACCCCACGATGAGCTTTGTGGCCCTGGGGGTGCAGGAGTTCTGTGCCTCTGCCGATTATTGGAATGGCTCCTACCCCAGTTTTTGCCTTCCTCTGTAGCACGGGGCATGGTTTACCTACCGGTGAATTCTCTGAATCTTAAAGTCCTTAAATCCTGATTTGAGGAGGTAAATAACTCAGTCATAGGTTGGAGGTTTATTGCTGGAGTGGGTGGGTGAGGTTTTGAGGCCTGCATTGTGCAGGAGGTCAGACTAGATGATCGTACTGGTCCCTTCTGACCTTAGAGTCTATACGTCTAATAGTCCCCCCTTATGCATGCCCCCGATTGTAGATGTAACTCATGAATTCAAAGTTGGCCTCTTCTTAACAGTCAGCACAAAAGAACATTTGTTTAACTACATATTATTGTGGAAAATGATCATGATTAAATTAAAGATTAGGAACCATATAGGACTCAGATTCCAGAGGGGAAGCTGTGTTAGTCTAGTTCAGCAAAACAAACAAGGAGTCCTGTGGCACTTTTAAAGACTAACGAAATGTATTTACTGCGTGAGCTTTTGTGGGTAAAATCCCACTTCATCAGACACATAAAATGGAAACTACAGTGTGTAGGTGAAGATACATGCAGAGAAGGGTAAGTCACCAGGTTAGTTTCAGGTTTGCTGAAAAAGGCTGACCTGATCTTGTGACTTACCCTTCTCTGCATTTATATTGACCTATATATTGTAGTTTCCATCTCATGTGTCTGGGGAAGTGGGATTTTTACCCAGGAAAGCTCATGCTGTAAATAACTTGGTTAGTCTTTAGAAGGGCCACCTAGGACTCGGTTGTTGACAACCAGTTTAGCATTCCTAATGCAACAGTAATGCTGCTTCAGTACTAGAGAGGTGTGCCTAAAGTAAGATGTAAGAAAATGGACTTTTATGGAATCTTTAATGATTTGGAAAAAGTTCCATTAGGATTCCCAGGTGCTTAGGAAATGTGCTGCAGAAATCTGGGAGGTATTTACCAACAGTTGAAGAGATTCAGAATAAATTCCCCTGATTAAATCTGAAACTAGGAAAATGGCAACAATTAAGCTGAGGTGGTTAAGTGGTGATGTAAACAGTATTAGAAGCAGTAAGCAGCAGGCCTTTTAGAAGTATAAACAGTCTGGTAAAGAGGAGGCTAGGAAGAGCTGTTAAATAAGCAGAAGGCAGTTAAAAGGATAATCAGAGAAGCAAAAAAGAAATAAAGATCTAATTCCTATGAATATTTTGACTTAAAAAAGCTACTTCAGATATATTCATAGCAGACAGAAGGTAGCAGAGAAACCATGTTTACTGACGATGGTCATGGGGTTTGAAAGCAGGAGATCCAGAAATAGCATATTGGTTAAAAAGTTATTTTGTGTCTGTTGATAGTGTCAGATACCTAAGAGAGGAGTCCAGCATCTTGGGGCGGAGAGGGGAGGAATTCGGTGCTGCAGTGAGTGTGCAAAAAATATTGGACACTCGAGCATGCACGACAAATTTTTCAACTCAGTCACATTGGCACCTTGCCAAGAAATGTAAAGCCCAAATCTCTTGCGTAAAAAGAGCACATTGCAGCCCCCTCATCTTTAGTGTAGAGTTGAGACTGTCGAGTTAGACTAAAATTTCAGGATGAACGTCTTAGCTTTCTATCGTCTTTCTCACCCATGCCCCTGAACCTACTGGATAATTTTTGGCACCATTAGATGAGTGCAGCGCAATCAGATTCTATGGTAAGCACAGTCATTTAAAAAAAAATCCATTTCCTTTTTCTGTGTGTTATCATTTCGCGGTAGAAGGCAAATGCTTCAGAACCCTCCAGTTCTATGTGGATCAGATGGTGAATCTTGGAGGGATAAAAAGCAAAAAATGCCACAATTTAAACTCAGGGCTGGCTCATCCGAACGGTGTAAGCATCCAGGGTGAAGAAGTCTGCAAAACCACTAAATAATTAATCCGTACAGTAACTGAGTCTGTAGAATAAACCTAGAAGCTTTGATCAATGCTGCCATTGTCTGAAAGATTCCCCATGCGCTAATACCTCAGTGTGTAAGCAACAAGTGTTATAAACGCCTCTCTCTAGTCAAAGACTATATCCACTGTCATTTCACATTCATGATTAAAATCCATTGCAACAAATCTGTGGGCTGTAATATATTGGAAAAGTAAACAAGTGTTCCAGCTGGATGATGCAACAGTAGAAGGGTCCAGGGATCCCTCTAGGTTCACCCTGGATGAGTAATTCTTGTTTTTTAATTTGATTTTGGCCTTTCAATTTTAAGAATTTATGCTCTGCTGAAGGTATATTCAGATTAATCCAGTGTATTGTTTTGTTAAGTTAATCAACATCAGCATCACATTTCACGTGGCTGTGGAAGTTGTCTCAGTAGGCAAGTTCTTTGGGGCAGTGGCATTCTTTTTATTGCTACTGAATGACCAGATTGTTTCTTTCATAGAAGACTAGATTTGGAAGGGACCTCAGGAAATAACCAGTCCAACCCCCTCCTTGCTCAAAGCAGGACCAGCCCCAGCTAAAGGATCCCAGCCATGGTTTAAAAACCTCTAAGGATGGCGATTCCACCACCTTCCTCTAGGTAACCCGTTCCAGTGCTTCATCCTCCTCCTAGTAAAAAAGTTTTTCCTAACATTCAGCCTGCTATCCCCAAAGTAGCATGAAAGCTGAAAACATATTTTTAATGTAATGAAACTTCCAACCTTTCTACCCAACGAAAGTAAAGTTTTCTAACCTAGTCAAAGTGGTAAACTAAATGGGATGTTGAAGAGAGTTACAGTTAAATACGGTATGCAATTACCCCTCTAAATTGCTGGGGTATTGTGGAGTGTTCCACCTGGCTGCTAGATGTAGTTCTCAGCCTAGCAGATGTCAGATGGCTCTTTCAGATCTTGACTTTAGAGATGAACTTTGCCTTATCAGGGAGATGACTGGATCTGTCATTTGTAGATACTGTTGTTTGCCTCTCTAAATATTATAGCATTTCTTCACATTTTTCAACATGATCCCAGTTTTTTAAAATAAGGTCTGACAAATCTGTCTGTTGGAATAATGAATCCAGTTGTGCACTGATTTGATTTTGCCCTCTATGAAAGGTGCCGTGCTAGTCTAATTCAGCAAAACATGAAAGCTCACGTGATAAATAAATTTGTTAGTCTTTAAAAGTGCCACTAGACTCCTTGTTTGTTTCAAGTTGGTATTTCTGAAATACAGCAGGGAAATGTCCAGAATATTGCATATTTAAATTTTCAAATAGGATTTGATGACTTCATATTGAAGCTTATTAGCCAGGATGAGAAACTATAGGTAAAAGAGCTCTTTGTATAGAGGAGAAGCTTAGGATGAGGTTTGGCAAGTGTCAACAGGTCTGCACTGAGTGTTGCGTTAGGTGTCTGTGCAGTTTTAATTAAATCTTTTTTTTTTTTTGGCCCATTGTTTTACTCTGTTAAGCTGTTATAGTGCAAGAAAAAATAGTGGTAAGGGAGAAAAGGTTGAGACCTTTCTGCCTGTTTATGTTCTTTTACCATGTCCATCACTATGGTGTCAGTTCCTTTTCCCTTAGGTGCTGTAATGGGGAATGTCTCTCATGAGTACCTGCTTCTGTCCCTTTGCCTGATCAGTTGTTTGTGAGTTTGTTCCCTTGAGTTCCCATTTTTCTTAAGGACCGTGCTCATAAATGGCTTTGATGGCTGGATTATTTGATAAATTTGTCTGGTTTTATTGTAGCTTTTCTAAGTATCCTGGATTTCTCTGAAGTGCTGCTTTTTAACCTTTTAAAACTTCCAGGGACAGAAAAATATTCCTGCACTACCTAAAGTCAGTAACAGAAGATTGCGTATTTTCCCCTCACTTTTTCTCCTACTCAACAGTGGGAAGTTGTATTTCTTGCAGAGACCTTTCCCACGCAAATACCAATAGCGGTAACAAAATAAGAAGGCTGAGGCAGCCCATTTCAGCGTTCTGTGTTTCTTTAAAGGAACAGTACGTTGAGTACATTTGTGTAAGGGTAAAGCGGGTCTGAGAGCAAAGAACTGAAATACAGAGTATTACATGGGACAGTTGCACAATGTACTGATCAGGAAAAGGATCTGGAGGTTGTAGACAATCTCTTAGAGCCGTCAGCTCAGCGTATGGCGACGGAGAACAAAGAGTATTTCTTCTAGTTCTAGCAAAACCACTGCTTTTTATTAGGGTCCCACACCTCTGCTGATTCATTCTGGTTCTCTCTCTTTATTCTGAAACACTTTACACAGCTGGGAGCTGCTGGTATGTGCTGAAACGTGGTAGCCATTCTGTGCTCTTGAGAGCTCATGCACAGCCTTTCCTATTGAGAGCAGAAGCAGTGGCCAGGTTTTTCACCTGACCTCTTTTCCTAGAGAGCTGCTGTTGCAGTCTGGGCTCAGATGAAGACAAGTCAGAAGATGTGACTGCAGATGTACATGAGAGTTCTGAAGTGAAAGTGAGATTTCTGGGAAGAAATGGTAGAGTTAGCACTCTGGCTGTGCAGGACTCAGGTTTTCATTCTTATTCACTTGTGCTGCTCATTGCATTGAAATTAAAAACTAACAAATAATCCTGGAAAATGCTTCAGATATATTGATCTGTGAGGTCATCATCACTATTGATGGAAGATAATTGAGAAACAGTCTTGAAAATTAGAAGGTTAAATCTGTGGTCTTGGTTGTATATGAACTCTTGAGTGCTCCTTTTCCTTGTTCTCCAGACTCCTGAGAAACGTACATTTGCATTTACTCTCTGAACATAAAACCAGAGACGTGCGATGAATTAACAACTGCCTTGTCATGAGCTAGAGGATATAGTCCTACTGGGACGAGGCCTTTGCTTGTCAGAGTTATCTCTCTGTGGTTCCCATTGCCATAGCATCTCAGCACCTCAGTCTTCTCATGTGCTTGTCCTTTCTGCATGTCTGTGAGGCCAGGCTGGGCTATTTTCCCTATTGTGCAGATGGGGAGCTGATGCTTAGGAGTCTAGATGACTTGCCCAGGGTTATCCGGGGAGTCGTTGCAGAGAGGGGATTTGAACTCAGGTCTGTCAAATCCCAGGTTAGCACAGATACAAATCAAAAACACTGCACCATCTTTCCTGTATATGAGTTGAACTCAGGCAGTTCTTTCACATGGAAGAAATGCTTCCGTTTGTACAATTTGAATCTCTGTGGGTGCCACTTGTGGCAATACAGATGAACTGAGGCCTGATCTGGAGCGTGAGCAATGAGTCAGCATTGAGACCCATGCCAGTGAAATGAAAATAAGGAGGCAGAACTAGACTGTGCTGCCTATTTTGCCTTTGGTTGCAGAACAGAGGGAGCAATCATTCTGGAGGAAAATCTTAAGATGGGGGGGCATATGCTGTTTGGATGGGAGCAGGGGTTGACTGGGTTAGGAGTCGGAAAAGAGGTGCGTAGAAACGAGGATAGTTGGGAAGAGATTTAGAGATGAGTTGTTTAACTGAAGGCTTGTCTACATGGAGGCTGTTGTGAAGTAAGCTAGTATGTGAATTAAAAACACAAACTCTGTTCCATGTGAACTGCCCAGGTGGAGACTCCAATTCTGCACGAAGAGTGCCCTTTGCATGCGTTAGCTTAATCCACTTTTGGACTAACCTGAAAGGCAAGGCACTACGCGGCCATTTGTAGCCTTCCACTTATGTCAGGAAAACTTAAGTTGCTCAGGGGTGTGCAAACCCCCCCCCCCCCCGAGTGACATAAGGCTGGCCAGCATAAGCACTCGTGTGCCCAGCGCTATGTTGTCAGGAGATGATCTCTCACCAACATAGCTACTGCCGCTCATTTAGGAGGTTTGTTATGTTGACGCAAGAACTCTCTCCCAGTGGCAGAGCATGGCTACCCGAGCTGTATCGATACAGCCCTGCTGCTGTAAGCTTGCTAGTGCAGACATAGCCTTAGTGGGGAATAAGACTGTTCACACTGGGAGCTGTTCTGGTCTATTTCCCTGCAGAGACAAGCACTTTATGGGGGAAGCATAGTTAGGGCAGGTCTCAGCCGTTTTAATGGGGCTAGTTGGTTTGATTGGCAGTGGCGCGGAATTTAGAAATATCTTACCTCACCTCAGCATATTCCTACATCAGACAACAATGAAATTAAGTGCTGCAGCAAGAGGAGTGAATGAGCTAACCCCCATGGTTCTGTGATCCAGTGACAGAGGCAGCTTAGTAGAACATCATTGACAACTCCAGAGACCAGAGCTCTGTCTCCTGCTCTGCAAAACCTCCTGGACAATCCTGGCCAAGTTGCTATGTACCTCCATTCCCCATTTGTAAAGTGTTTGTAATGGCACTGCCTTACGGGTGCAATGCGGCTCAATAAAGATGGTGCTGAGAGATTTCAGTAGTGGGGACCATCTCAGCACCTCTCATTTGTTTTCTCTCTCTAGGCTGACTCACTCACAGTGTATTCATGTGAAAATTAAGCATGAGCTTGTATTTCAAAGACTTATTTTGACATCTTGAGAGTTTCGTTCCTTTTCTGGAAGACTTGATAGGATGTTGATGGCTTCAAAGTGAAATGCTAATCTTAAATATAAAGAAATAAATAAATACCCCTGCTTAGCATTTTCAGAGATGAATATATTTCTTTTTTTAAACAGTCTTTCTTTAGGGCCCCACTCCAGATCATTGGACTCTTTAAAATCAGAATAATACTGTTTTTAAAAGTTACTCTGAACACCAGTGAAATTTCAGTTAAAGAATGAGTTTGGTTGCATCAACTCAGAGTTTGCTAAGCTGTTCAAAGCAGGTTCAGAATTAACCACTACAGAGTATTTTATGTGATCCTCTAGTTCATTTAATGTGCATTAAATTGTAGCATGCTTATGGACTAAATTATTTATTATTATTAAAAAGTGATATTAGTTAATGTGAACCCCCTGTGAACAGGTGACATGGCCTCAGGAGATCCTCCTGCCACACTACTGGCTGTGACCGTGTTTCTCTTGGCGCGGTTCAGGAGGACTGTGGTTTTGCACAGAGGACCAGGCTGAAATTTTGGGCTTGACTGCTGCAATTTGAACAGTGTAAAGAAGTGGTGTCAAACTCCTGGATACAGCCCATTGACCACTGGCTTGATGGTTGTTTGTGGCATCATGAATGTATAGTGTCCAAAGAAAGAGATTTAATTTACAAATGAAAGCAAGTTTTTAGCTAGCTTAATTGCAAAGAATACTTTCAAACATGACTTGAATGCAGACTGATGTGGTGTTATCTACCTGAGCCTGCAGGCAGCCTTTATGAATGATTCCTTCCTAGTTCACATTTATCATGTTGGGACGTTAACCCTGTAGCTTACTGATGACTCTCTAGATGTTGGAAGTTAAATATTTCATTGCTGATGAATTGAGTGGGCTGAGGAACTGGAGGTGGGGAAGAAAGGAAAAGCAGAGGGAGAAACAAGGATGGTGAAGAGAGAGAAACAAAGGGCAGAAATAGTTGGGGTCCTAAAGGGGGAGACATTCTCCTACAGAATAACGTTGGCTATAACAACAAGATGCTTGTAAAGACTGGTAGGACTGGAACCCAGGTTTCAGGATTATACAGCAACCAACATGTCCTACTGCCTCCCAGTTGCAGCTGTAATCTGGGCACTCCCTGCAAACTGCAGTCCACAGAAGTTGAACACCTCAGGAAGTTTCTTGAGTGAGCTGACTGACACCCCTTGGCCATATATAGGCCCTTGGGGTGCCCCTGAAAGTGTCCAGAGGACAAACCTGCTGTGACCACCTAGCTTCTCCGCTCCTGAACTCCATTCTGACATAGGTTCCGACTCCCAATCAACCTGTGGAACTGCAGCATGAACCCTGATACCTGGTATGGCCCTTTGGCCTCATTCCTGACTTTGTCTCTAACTTTGACCCTTGGCTGATCTTCTGTCTCTGACTCCAGCGTGATTCTCAGTTTGACTCTTAACTCTGATAGTTGATCCGGTTCCTGGATTCCAAGCTCCTGCCGCTAGTCCTGCGTCCCTTTGCCCGGGATCCTGATTGTGCTGAAGAAACAGTAACTTACTTGTTTACATGATTTACTTACATGATTGAAGGAGGGAAATAACTCAGTCATAGGTTGGGGGCCTATTGCTGGAGTGGGGGGGGGGGGGTGAGGTTTTGTGGCCTGCGTTGTGCAGGAGGTCAGACTAGATGATTGTACTGGTCCCTTCTGACCTTAAAGTCTATGAGTACTTCCTAACTAGCTGTGGTACAAAGATCTTTCTGACTCCGGACAAAGTACAGAGTCCTGGTTCCCTCTGCCTTGGGCTGCATCTCTCCCCAAGTGCCCCGGCAGAGCTGGTGCTGATGTTTGTATTAAATTAGTATGGAAACGTTCTGGCTGAGGTCGAGGCCCAGCTGTATTAGTCAGTGTACAAACAGCAAGTGACTTTCCCTGACCCAACGATCTTAATGTCCAGTGCCAAAGGATGGGAGGGGAAGGAAACAGGGAAAAGTACAAGGTCACACAGCAGGTCAGAGAGCTGTGAACAGAACCTAGGCCTTCTGATTCTTAATCCAGTAATCTACTGGCTCCCACGCTCTCTAAACCCCGTGTTCTGTATTGGATCAGTATTCAGAGTTCCCACTGACTCAGTAAGAGTTCCACTGCAAATTGCTTGATGTAGGTAATCATAGTTTTACCCCAACTCACAGAATAATTCAAAATGTAATTCAGCTCTCTCCGCAGAATTAGCTGACTCCCTTGGTGAGAAGGTTTCTTATCTACACGTTGCATCTTTCAGTCATTGTATGTAGACAGTTGACTGTACTCCACTTCTCTGTTGGCTCACACCCAGCTCTAAATATGGAGAGAGGGAGCAAGTTGTGTGTATGCCTGTAGCCTAAAGAGTTTTACCCAGAACAGTGGTATCAAATGCATCCCGAGAGGCTGGAGTATCTCAGCAGTACCATTAATTAGATCAAAATTCAGGTGAAGTATTTTATTTTAGAATGTGCTAATACCAGTGTGTATCTGAACACCCAAATGTACGAGTCTTAACTTCATCAAATCTCCTATCATTCCTTTTCTGCAGCTGCTTACTCTCATTCCACACCGTTTCTGGGGAGCCACAGTGGCAGTCCTGGAAAGCATCCAGGCTGATCTCCATTATCCCCACAAACATTCTCTCTAACCTAGGATACAATTTAGCCCTGGCGGTGTACCCACCGCCTTCCCTGCCAGTCTACTTCTTTGTCCAATTTGTCTCTCTTGAGAGTGTTTTCCTAGTGACCTGCCTAAAGTTAACTCATCCAGTTTGCTTTTGCCCAGCATTATTGTTGTGATTTTACTCTGTCAGACTGCATGCACATCAAAAACTGGGAAATCATTCCGAAGGAGTGAGAGAGAGTGCTGGGAGCCTGTGTTGCGAACGTTTCCTGCATACGGTGGCTTAGGAATGAGCATCTAGGTTGTAAGAACAGCCACATTGGGACAGACCAGTGCTCCATCTTCCCTAGCATCCTGCCTTCCGACAGTGGCTGGTGCCGGATGCTTCAGAGGGAATGAGTAGAACTGGGCAATGCGTTGCATGGTCCATGCCTGTTGTCCACTCCCAGCTTCTAGCAGTCAGAGACCTAGGGCATCTGTAGCACGTAGTTGCATCCTTGACCATCTTGGCTAGTAGCGGTAGATGGACCTACCCTCCATGAATATATGTATATTTTAACGTAGCTGTACTTTTGGCCTTCACAACGTCTCTTGGTGACCCTGTGCTGTGTGAAGAAGTACTTCCTTGTGTTTTAAACCAATTGCCTGTTAATTTCATTGAGTGGCCTCTGGTTCCTGAGTTATGTGAATGGGTATGTAGTGCTTTCTCCTCAGAAAACATGGTTTTATATTCTCCTGAGGCGTTTCTTGTCTAAGCCAAACTGTCCGAGTCTCTCTAATCCCTATGGAAGCTGTCGCATACCCTAATCATTTTTGTAGCCTTTCTCTGTACATTTTTCTAATTCTGTATGGTCTTTTTTAAGGTGGGGTAACCAGAATTGCTTGCGGTATTCTGGGGGTGGGCACACCATATACTTTTATATAATGGAAGTATGATTTTACTGTCCTATTATCTATCCCTTTCCTAATGGATCCCTGCATTCTGTTAGTTTTTTTGACTGCCACTGTGCATTGAGCAGATGTTTTCCAAGAACTATCCTTTTCACTACAAGATCTTTCTGGAGCAGTAACAGCTAATTTAGACCCCCTCACTTGGTATGTTTCGTTGGGATTGAGTTTCCCCATGTGCATTACTTCATATTTATTAACACTGAATTTCATCTGCCATTTTGTTACCCAGTTTTCCAGTTTAGTGAGATCCCTTTGTAACACTTCACAATCTGATTTAGACTTAAATATCCTGAGTAATTGTGCGTCATTTGCAAACTTTGCCACCTCACTGTTTTTTTGTTTTGTTTTTTTTTCAGTTCATTTATGAATATGTTGAGCAGCAGTGGTTCCAGTGAAGATTTATTTACCGCTTTGCACACTGAAAATTGACCATCTATTCCTTCCCTTTGTTTCTTCTCTTTTAACCAGTTACTGGTCCTTGAGAGGACCTTCCTTCTTCTGGTATGACAACTTACTTTGCTTAAGAGCCTTTGGTGAAAGATCTTGTCAAAGGCTTTCTGAAAGTACTCTGTATCCATTGGATAACCCTTGTCCCACCGGCGTCACGGCCCCCAACCTATTTTGGGGCCACAATCCATCCTGGGGGGCCCGATCCAGCCAGCGGTGGCTGGGCGGACTCTGGATCCGTGGCCCCAGCAGCGGTCGGACGAGCCCCGGATCTATGGCCCCGGTAGGGGCTGGATCGGGCCGGCGGTAGCCAGGTGGGCCCCGGATCTTCCGCCTGGGGGCAGGGGATGGACATGCATTGGGCTGCCGGTGGTGGCCGGGCCCCGGGTCCCTGCCAGACCTGGGGCACTGGTGCTGGGATTCGGGGCATGTGCCCAACGCCAGTGACGCCACGGCCTTGTCCATATGTTTTTGAACCCCTCAAAGAATTCTAATAGACTGCTGAGGCATGATTTCCCTTTACAAAAGCCATGTTGACTCTTCCTCCACATAGTCTGTTCACCTATGTGTCTGATAATTTTGTTCTTTACTATAGTATCAGCTAATTTGCCTGATATTGAAGTTAAGCTTGCTGGCCTGTAATTGCCAGGATGAGCTCTGGAGCATTTTAAAAAATGTCACATTAGTTATCTGGTACAGAGGCTGATTTAAGCAGTGGGTTGCATAGCACAGTTAGTGTTTCTGCAATTTCATATTTGAGTTGCTTCAGAACTCTTGTGTGAATGCCATCTGGTCCTGCTGACTTGTTACTGTTTAATTTATCCCAAAACATCCTCTGTTTACAGCTCAATCTGTTCCTCAGATTTGTCACGTAAAAGGAATGGCTCAGGTGTAGGAATCTCCCTCAAATCCCCTGCAGTGAACAATGATGCAAATAATTCATTTAGCTTTTCTTCAGTGGGTGTGTCTTCTCTGAGTGCTCCCTTAGCAGCTTGATTGCCCACTGGCGCCTCTGACTGTTTTAGCAGGCTTTGTGCTTTAAATATACTTAAAAATTAAATTTTGCTGTTTGTTTTTCTTTGTTTTGCTAGTTGATCTTCAAATTTTTCTCCTGTCTAATTATACTTCTATACTTCCCAGAGTTTATGCTCCTTTCTATTTTCCTCATAGATTTGACTTCCACCTTTTAGAAGATCTTTATTTTACCCCTAACTGCCTCCTTTACTCTGTTTCTTTGCTTTGGTGGCATTTTTGCGGGTTTTGGGATCCTCTTACTGTTTGTGTTTTGTGTTTTTAATTTAGGGTATACATATAGTTGGAGCCTGTATTATGGTATTTTAAGAAAGTTTCCATGCAGTTTGCAGGCATTTCACTCTTGTGACTGTTCCTTCTCATTTCCATTTATCTAGCACCCTCATTTTTGTGTAATTCACCTTTTTGAAGTTAAAAGCTACTGTGGTGGGTTAAATTTAATTACATGATGGTCCCTCTTACTAAGTGATTACCTCTTGGACCAAATCCTGTGTTTCACTTACTACTAAATCAAGAATTGCCTCTTCCCTTGTGGGTTGGTTCCAGGGCTAGTTAGTCCAGGAAGCAGACATTAGGTATTGAGAAACTTTATCGCTGCATCCCATTCTGAAGTGCAATGTTCCCAATCAGTCAATATGATGGTATTTGAAATCCCCCATTACTATCGAGTTTTCTGGTTTTTGTCTCCTGAGCATTTCACGACAATCATTACCATCCTGAGTGGGTGGTCAATAGCATGTTGCTACTTCTACGTGATTATTATTCAAACATGCAATTTTGATTTATAGAGATTCTATACCGTTTGATTCGTTTAAGATTTTTATTATAATTGACTATTGTTTCTTTCACTATAATGCTACTCAGTGACTAGTGGTCCTATAGATGTTGTTCCTATATATACTATAAATTCATTCTTGCCCTGTCATTCCTATACATTTTGTATCCTGTATTATCATGTCCCATCAATTATCATTGTTCCTCTAAGTTTTTGTGATGCCAATGATCTCACTATCCTCATTTAATACAGGGCATCTGAGTTCACATGTGACTCTGGTAGGAAAGGTGCGTGCCAGCTCTTGCCAAAGCTGTGGGTGTCAGCTGTGGACTGACAAATTCATAGCTGGTAAACAGACCAGCTCCCCCATATGTTAGTATTGTTCAAGATAGGCATTAGACTGGTAAAGATGTGCTTAATGTTTAGACTCTACAATACTTGTATTGTGTACTTTACTCTTACTTGTAATGTCTGGATCACATGTTATAAGGTAATATGTTAGTTATGCTTCATGATTGTTAAAATGCCTGCTCTGAACTTGTGAACCCAGGCAGGAGGAATGGCCTTCTCACACCTGTGGTGATGCTCTGTGCAAGGAGGCATGTCCTATCCATTTGAGTTCTGGGAAAATCATAGAGCAGGTCCTCAAAGAATCCATCCTGAGACACTTGGAGGAAAATAGAGTGATCAGGAACAGTCAACATGGATTCACCAAGTGCAAATCATGCCTGACCAACCTGATTTCCTTCTCTGATGATATGACTGGATTTGTGGATGCGGGAAGAGCCGTTGACGTGGTATACCTCAACATTAGCAAGGCTATTGATATGGTTTCCCACAGCATTCTCGTCAGCAAGTTAAGGAAGTATGGGTTGGACGAGTGGACTGTAAGGTGGATCGAAAACTGGCTAGATCAACGGGCTCAGCGGGTAGGAATCAATGGCTCGATGTCTAGTCGGCACCTGTAACGAGTGGCGTGCCCCAGGGGTCGGTCCTGGGGCCGGTTATATTCAACATCTTCATTAATGATCTGGATGATGTGATAGACTGTGTGCTTAGTAAGTTCGCAGATGACACCAAGTTGGGGGGAATGGTAGATACTCTGGAGGGCAGGGACAGGATCCAGGGAGACTTGGACGAATTGGAACACTGGGCTGAAAGAAACCTCATAAAGTTCAACAAAGACAAATGCAAAGTCCTGCACTTAGAACGGAAAAATCCCATGCACTGCTACAGGCTGGGGACCGATCAGCTAAGTAGCAGCGCTGTAGAAAAGGACTTGGGGGTTATGGTGGACGGGAAGATGAATATGAGCCAACAGTGTGCCCCTGTTGCCAAAAAGGCCAATGGCATATTAGGCTGCATCAGTAGGAGTATTGCCAGCAGATCGAGGGATGTGATAAATCCCTCTATTCGACACTGGTCAGGCCGCATCTGGAATACTGTGTCCAGTTTTAGGCTCCCCACTACAGAAAGGATGTGGACAAAGTAGAAAGAGTCCAGCGGAGGGCAACGAAAATGATTAGGGGGCTGGGGCACATGACTTATGAGGAGAGACTGAAGGAACTCGGCTTATTTAGTCTACAGAAGAGAAGACTGAGGGGAGTTTTGATAGCAACCTTCAACTACTTGAAAGGGTGCTCCAAAGAGGTGGGAGCTAGGCTGTTCTCGATGGTAACAGAGGACAGAACAAGGAGAAATGGTTTCAGATTACAGCTGGGGAGGTCAAGGTTGGATATTAGGAAAAACTTTCTCACTGGGAGGGTGGTGAAGCATTGGAATGGGCTACCTAGGGAGGTGGTAGAATCTCTCTCTAAAAGCAGGACCACTACCACTAAATTGTCCCAGCCAGGGTTTTGTCTAACCGGACCTTAAAAGTTTCCAAAGACGGAGATTCCACCACCTCCCTAGGTAATCCATTCTAATGCTGCACCACCTTTCTAGTGAGAAAGTTTTTCCTAATATCCAACCTCGACCTCCCCAGCTGTAGTTTGAAACCATTGCTCCTTGTTCTGTCTTCTGTTACCATCGAGAACAGCCTAGCTCCCTCCTCTTTTGAGCACCCCTCAAGTAGCTGAAGGTTGCTATCAAATCTCCCCTCAGTCTTCTCTTCTGCAGACTAAATAAGCCTAGTTCCTTCAGTCCTAGGATTTAGACTATCCTTTTAATAAATCCTCTGCTAAGAGATGTTTCTGTCTTGAAGTATGCTTCTTCACACCTTTTGGCTTCCCCCCAAAACTAATCTAAGACCTTTTGGATTTTACATGCCAGCAATCTGATTCTGTTTTGGCTTAGGTGCAGGCCATCCTTCCTGTATAGGCTCCTTCTTCTCCACAAGGTTCCCCAGTTCCTAATAAACCTAAATCCTTTCTCCCTACACCATCAATGCATTGAGATCCTGCGTTTCTGCCCGTGATAACTTGCCCTATGCCTAGAACTGGAAGCATTTTAGAGAATGATACTATTGAAGTCTGGGACTTTCATCTTCCACTTAGCATTCTAAATTTGGGTCACCAGGACCTCTCTCCTACTTTTTCCTATGTCATTGATACCTAGATGTACCCCAATCACTGAGTCTTCTCCAGCACTGCACATAAAGCCTGTCTAGATGTCTCAAGAGGTCCTCAAGCTTTGTACCCAGTAGGCAATTCACCATGGTAAATCACAAACACAGCTATCTATATTTATAATAATCGAATCCTATAAGAACGGCTATCCTAGTTAAGACCAATGGTCCATCTAGCCCATTATCCTGTCTTCTGACAGTGGCTGGTGCCGGGTGCTGTAGAGGGAGTAGACAGAAAAGGGCATTTTACTGAATCATCCACCCCCAGTTGTCCAGTCCCAGCTTCTACCAGTCAGAAGTTTAGGGAAACCCAGAGCATGAGGTGTGTGTCTGACCTTCTTGGCTAATAGCTATTAGTGGACCTATCCTTCATAAATATATCTTACTGTTTTTGAGCCCAGTTATACTTTTGGGCTTTACCGCATCCCCTAGCAAGGAGTTCCACATGTTGACTCTGCATCATGTGAAGAAGTACTTCCTTATGTTTCTTTTAAACTTGTTGCTTATGACTTTTACTGAGTGACCCTTGGTTCTTGGGTTATGTGAAGGGGTAGATAGCACTTTGTCATTCACTTTCTCCATGCTGTTCATGATTTTTAGTCCTCTATCATTTCCACACTCTCTCACCTCTTTTTTTTCAAGCTGGACAGTCCCAGTCTTTTTACCTTATAAGGAAGCTGTATCATACTCCTAATAGTTTTTATTGCCCTTCTGATCTCATTACTGTTGTTGGTTCCTCCTACTAACAGGGATCCCCTTCCCTGGGGAGTCGTCCTCAATGCAGGAGGCTACCATGACATCACTCAGAAGGAAATTCCATGATTTGCTTTTAATGAATGCAGAAGTATGCCACTTGCCCACAAGGTATGTGATCACACGTGCTGCATTGAGTGCAATAAATTGGATAGCCCTTGCTCTGCTGCTGGGGGGACTACTGTCTGTGTTGTTTTTATTCTTGTAGGCGACTTTTATAGTTTGTTCTTTGTGATTTCCCCCTCCCCCCGCCCTTTGGCAGGGTTATTGGCCAAAGTAGAGAGACTGTTCATTGAATATATCCGGTGCTCCTGCACCCTCTCTAAAATCCCTTGCAGAACTTCCCATTTGGCTGCTCGTGTTTACGAGCTCCTCTGGTTAGGCACGAGCTGGCTTTTTAAACCCCCTGTTCTCCTCCTTGAAAAACAAACAAGGAGTCCTGTGGCACTTTTAAAGATTAAAAAATGTATTTATCTCATGAGCTTTTGTGGGAGAAAATTCCACTTCGTTAGGTGCTTCGAAGATGGGGAACTTACAGATTGGGAGGAAAATAAATATTTTGGGTAAGCCCCACCCTTTGTCAAGGGATTCATAAGGAATTAGGGATCAAAGTATAGCAGGGTAGTGCCTCTTTAGGAAGCTCTCAGCCTTCCCTAGCAGGCCCCTAGGCTCAGCACACAGCCCCCAGGCAGACCACACTATACGTTTCAATCAAGCAGTCACACGGTAAGCAAGCAAGCACTCAACAGCTCACTCAACCATCCACCCAGCCCTAAGGTCCCAGTCGCTCCCCCTGCACCTGGAGAACTGGTCCGTAATATTTGTCTGCCTGTCTCAAATGGGGTTGGAGGGTGATTACTCTTGTCTGGAAACAGATATGGAGGACTTGGAGAACTCTTTGTCAGCAGTACAGTCTTCCTTTAGTTGGTCCAGGCTCAATGGGAACAGAAAAATGAGACAGCCTCTGGCCAGTTCTCACCCGACGTTGAATCAAAGTGTTTCTCTTCCCAAACCAACTGGCAACCACCTGGTTGTCACCCTCCAACTTCTCATTTCCTGAACGTTGGGCGGGTTTGAGGCAGCTCTTCTGCAAAGTGCACTTTCATTTAGCATCAGAGGCTGTGGAAAGTTAAACTTCCAAAAGTCAGTGAAATCTTTTAATTTTACAGATACAGTAGACTTCTAAGCTGCCCTGTTTCCGTACCCTAGGTCTCTTTATCCTGACCATTTCAATGCAGCATAACACCTAATCTCGCTAAAGACCTGACTAATCAAACTCCATCACTGAAGTTACACCAGGGATGAATTTAACCCTATGTAATTGGAGTGACTCAAGGTCTCCTTTGAACTATTTTTTCTGATATAGCAATATTGTAGCTCTCCACTTACAGTCTGCTTTTATGGTATCTCCCTCACCATTCTTCTACATAATCAGTATTACTAAATTGATTGAGAGAAGGCTATGAGTGATAGAATATGCAAAGACCAGAGGTTGGGATGCAGGATCATCTTTAGCTTCAATCCACGGAAGATAGGAGGCCCATGATTAGTCATTGGTACTCCTTCCTCGTGTAAGTGTTGTCTAATTGTTTATCGTGTCTCCTGTTGTGGTTTAAATTTATCTTGAAAGTAGTGATGTTTGCTGGCAGAAAGAAGCACGGAATTTACAGCATCTTTTCCTATTGATTTTGCCAGGCTGCCACATTCAGTTTTCAGTTTTACAGAAATTACTAAACAAGAGGAAGCTTTTATCCTCTTGGTGGAATCTTTTTTGGCTAAAGTGAAAAATATAAAAAGGAAATTGTGGACTTTCTTCTAGTAATCTGGCCTCTTGAAAAATAGCTAACCCATTTGAGTAGAATATTAGAAGCTAAACTTATTTTATGTCCCCACCACCAACAGTCTTTTTTAATCTTCTGTGCCAGGTATGACCATCTTGTCTTCTCATTGTTCTGCTTTTACAATAGCCCACACAAAGAACTGGGCACTAGAGGCTGCAGAATTTGTAACAGTAGAGTGTTATAGTAGAATAGATTTCCATTTGTGAGGTCAAACAACACAAGTCATCGTCAGCATTCTTTCCTTGAATGCCAAAAGACAACCTCCAAGTAATACAAAATGTCACTCCTTTTTCCTAGTAAAATATTCCCTACTGCTGTGTGAGGGAGAAACATCTGCACTTCAAGCTTTAGACTTGCATCTTCATCCTCTGCAGTAGCAGTGCTTGTATGTTGTCTCCATTTGGGTCCTATATGTAAGTCTTTTCATTTAAAAAATGAACGTTATGGGCTGGTAATGGACTATAATGGATTATAGAGAAGTTTAATTTACATAAATAAAAAAGTTACTGACATTAATAATCGTGGTCAATGTTTTTTCAAAGTATGAGGTATATGGACTTGTTCTTCTAGGCATGAAAGACTAATAGGAAACATTGATGCATCTTTCATTTGTCTCTAGAATCTTAAAGGAAAGGAAAAATCAGTCTATAGCTGATTTAGTTGTGAAGAAAACATTCAAAGAGTAATGTGAGTTTAACCAATGCAATGATGTCTGGCTGTGTTGGCAGAGAACCTGAAATCACATCTCTAAGTTGTGAATTGCCTTGTTCATTTCACAAGCTTAGGTCTTTTCTACATAGTGACGTAATGCATTCTAAAGTTCACTAATGTGTTGTACATTAATTGGTCCATGTACATCCTGCCAGTATGCACTACAGATTTCCATGTGTGCTTTAACATAGGGCTATTTCAAACATTATATTTAGGTGCACCATCTGGGGGGTCTACATGAAGGTTGGGAAATACTGAAGGCAACGTCTTTGGCTGGTTAAGAAAGCATTTCATATCCTTCGTTGCATTAATCGGAGGGTGAGGTCAGTGATTTCAAAAACTGTATTATGGTACTGGTACTTGCTGTTATATCAATGCTAGAGTG
Organism: Pelusios castaneus; assembly: GCA_007922175.1. Taxonomy (NCBI): domain Eukaryota; kingdom Metazoa; phylum Chordata; order Testudines; family Pelomedusidae; genus Pelusios; species Pelusios castaneus. The sequence goes on from ML685878.1 coordinate 1,356,344, forward strand.
AAGATGAAAGCCAGATATGGGAGCTGCTGTGTGATAAGCACTCCTGAAATACTGGCCGCTTCATTTAGGTGCCTCACTAGGAGCGGAGATGTTATGGAAACTCGGCCCGGATTGTGAGTGCTGAGCAGCTGTCAAAATTCTGGCCAAGATGCATATACTCAAAGCTCCATCTTATCTGATGGAACCATTGATTGCTGAAATGGTAATTCGGTCAAAGAACAATCAGTAGTCAGTAGAGCACCACCATTGCTTTACTTTCCATCAGCTTTGCTGTTTCAATTGATTTCCTAGTCTGTAGTTATATATCTGTCCCCTTCCTGGAGCACTGTTTTGGCAAAAATGGGACCAGACCTTTCTTATGAGTGGCAAGCAGCATACGTGGCTGTGCATGCAGCCAACTAGTTCTTAAAGCCAGTCAGACCCTCACTCTTTCTTGGTTTGTTACTTCTGTAGGAGGCCCTTGTGTGTTAGCAGGAGGTTGAGACCTTTACCAATTGCTTCATTGTCTCCACTCTTTCACTTTTGTCTGCCAGCAATTCTGAGTCCAATTTATTTGGACTTTAAAACTCTATTACTGTCCATAGAAACCAGCTACTCTTTAAATTCTTCAGGTTCCGTGCTTTGTATTTTATAGATTCCAAGGCCTGAAGGATCTACCGTGATCATTTAATCCCGCCTCCTGTATAGCCCAAGACATAGAACTTCCCTGAAATAATTCCCAGAGCATATCTATTAGAAAAACATCCAATCTTGATTTTAAAATCCACCACAATCCTTGCTAAACTGTTGCAGCGTATGCCTTTTTTCCAGTCTGAAATTGTCTAGCTTCAGCTTGTGTTATACTTTTCTCTCTGAGATTGAAGAGCTCATTATTAAATATTTGTTCCCTATATCGGTATTTTCAGAGTATAATCAAGTCACCTTTAAACTAAATAAGTTGAGCTCCTGCAATCTGTCCCGTTAAGGTGTGGGGTCTAATCTATTAATCATTCTGGTGGCTCTTCTCTGAACCCTCTCCAATTTATCAATATCCTTCTTCAGTCATTAATTTCAGAACTGGACACAGTATTGCAGCAGCAGTTGCAAGAAGACCAAATACAGAGTTAAAACAACCCCTCTGTTCCTTGAAATTCCCTTCTTTATATATGCAGGGATCACGAGCCTTTTTGGCCACAGCGTTGTTACAGGAGCTCATATTAAGGTAATTATTCCCCATGACCCCCAAATCTTTTTCAGAATCACAGCTCTCTAGGCTAGAGTCCCCTGTCCTGTAAGTATGACCTGCATTCATTACTCCTAGGTATACAATTTTACATTTAGGCATATTAAAATGCATGCTGTTTGTTTGCACTCATCTTACCAAGTGATGCTGGAACTGGAGGACTGCTAATGATTTTGTTAAATGAAACCCCTGCCTGTTAATCAGATTGCTTGATAGCTAATCATTATTTACAGATAAATCGGCTTGGGAGAATTAAAGTTGTATGAGAAAATGTCAAGAAACCTTGATTTCACTGTGTACTTGCAAACCATCGAAAAAGTATTTTCATTGATGATGATTGAAATTTACAGATAGGCAAAGTAAGAGAAATACTGCTTGAGAACTTATTAGAGTTTGACGTAAGGCTAACATTTTGACACATGATGTTGACAGTTTGTGCATTAATTGACTGTCATCAGTAAGTAATAGTCTGACCCACCCATTTTCTGATCCCTGTAATTTCTCAGAGCTGTGAAAATTTAAAATTGATAAAGGTTAAAAAATGCTTAAACATTAATACTGTCTTTTTACAGATAAAATAAACGAGCTACTAGTTCATTAAAAAAGACTTAAAATGTTTTCTAATTGGCTGGATTACAGAACACATCCATTCTTTGAGCAAACAAGAATGAAGTAGGAATAACTTCACAACATTCTGCATCAGTATCCAGTCAATCATTCAGTTTAATTAAAGTATCCCTGTTGATGTTTTTTAATTTTTAAAATTTTGCTTTTCACTGACGCCTTTCATTTGGAGATCCTGAGCAGTGGTCTTGAAGGGCACTGTCTAGTAGAGTGTATTGGAAGCATAGGGGTGAGTTGACTAACTCTGCATTATCATCATTTACTTCATTAAAAGCCTTGACCAAATCAGATCCTGGTGGTCTGTAGCATACCCCAAGCACTGTCCCAGGGGGAAACTAGAATTTTTCTTCCCCAATGTGATTTTTACCTAGATAGACTCTGTCTTATCAATTCTATCACTTCTAATTTCTTTGCAGTCTACCTCATCACTGATATACTGTGCTACTCCACCATCTTTGCCTTTATATCAGTCTTTCCTAAATAGCACATACCCTTCAATACTTGTACCCTAGTTGTAACTACTATTCCACCATGTTTCTGTTATCCCTATAGTATCTAGTTTCACTTCCTCTACCAGTAGCTCTAGTTCCTCCATTTTGTTATCCAGGCTCCTCACATTGGCATATAAACATCTTAATTTTTGCAGTTTGGCTTCACTCATGTTCTTTACCTGATTTAGCACAGTTGTACTAATGTGCTATCTATTATACTTCTCTTCCTCTTAATGTCCATGCTGCTCCCCACCTCTGTGTCCTTTTTAAATTTCATTTTCCTCCCTTTCAATGCTAAAATCTGGCATGGAGATTACCTCAGCATCTTTTCCAACCATCTTCCCCAACTCTCTAGTTTAAAGCTATCTCAATTGGTTGTGCCAACCTTCATCCTAGAAGTGTATTTCCCTCCTTGTTTAGGTGACGTCCACCCCAATAGAACAGTCCTCTATCCATGAATGCCTCCCAGTGACCATACATCCAAAGCCCTCCTTATAGCATCACCGCCTGAGCCATCCGTTGGTCATCAGAATCTTCTCACACCTTTGTTCTCCTCTAGGGACAGGCAGAATCCCACTGAAGATCACCTGAGCCTTGATTTCCTTAAAAGTTCTCCGTAGTCTGGCATAGTCTCCTTTTGAGACGTTCCAGCGAGAATCTAGCTATATCATTTGTACCCACAAGAAGGACAATCAGGATTTTTTCCTGTTCACATTAGGATTCTCTTCAGCCTCAGGTCCATGTCCTGTATCTTAGCACAGCATTGTCAAAATAGTTGGAAGTCCTTCGTGTAGTCTAGAGGAGGAAAAAAGAAAAGGTAAAGCTTAGTCCATTCTGGTTAGCCCAGCAATGCGATATGAGTCTTGGTTCAATCTGTCTCTGCTTGTCTGTCCATCCATCTGACCTCCCAGGTGAGAGCTCTGACTTCTTCCAGCAGCCGACTTTTACCTTGCACCTCGCTCCTACCCAGACCTTTGATCTCGAGCTTCCCTAAGAAGAAGGAGGAAATCCATCTCTCCCCCTCTCAGTTGTTGGTTGTTGGGTGCCAATGTCCTTGTGATTGGATTTGCCATTCTTGTCTCAGCTGCTCCACTGTTGTGGATACTAAGGCCCAGGCAGCTAGGGGACACCCACAAACAGTCCCCTTCCACTCATTGCGTTACTGTGCAACAGAGGGGAAATGAGGCACAAATAAATCTCTAAAATATTACAAAATTAAACTTTGTCACAGCTCCCGTGTGGATTCCTTTGTCTTTGATGCTCTGTAAATCAGCTCAAAATTTGTTGTCTTTGGGCTCTGGCTTTTACATTCAGATGAAGTTTTCTTACCTGAGGCACCTCTCTTCAACTGCATGTTTGAAGAGAAGATGAATACAGTCCTTCCTGCTTTCTTGATCTGTCTCAGTCTGCAAGGTACCAGGCCTCCTGGTGGGACGAGGTGTGTGAGCACAGAACTTAATGGTGTCATTCATCCAGGTCTCAGCAATGCAGGCTGTATTGAGTTCTTCATCACTACTGAGGTCATGTGTTGGTTGCTGGCACAGATTTTGCATTGATCAGCAGAAGCTTTAGTTCGCGATGCTTTGTGCCATCTGCTTCCAGGCCTTGCCTAGGTCGTGATACCATGCAGTGTATAGGTGCTATATGTTCTTATGGCTGCGTTTCTGTTCCTCCCACTTTGGCTGGTGATAGCCGGTGCTGCATGTGGTGCTGCGGGATGGTCCAAGTGGAGGAATGGTTGTCTGTTTCCCCAGATGCCATGTCAGCAAGTATCTGTGAAATCCGCATGACAACCTACTGCATCTATCAATTAGTCTCTTAACTCAAGTGACAGAGTGACAGTAAAGAATTCCAAGCCTGTTAATGACCCTAGTGTGTCAGTATGATGCCACATGATGGTATTTTTGTTTTTCCAGGTTGCTTTAAAAAAGTAGGAAATCACACACAAAGGACCGTGTTAAAAGAACAATATTAAGGTTACAGAAGCAAATCCTCAAAAGTTACGAAATGCCAAAATTAGGGTTGCCCATGAAACCTTAATTCTGTCCCCCTGTGCATATGCATTATAATAGTGTTTAATTACATGATCACAACTGGGTTTTTTCCACAGGATCCCACCTCCTTCAATGGGGAGGATGGACCCCTGCCTCATTTGTTGCAGAAGTTGGCAATGTGTAGTGAATGAAGACAGAGATTGCAGGAAGAGAAAAGATGTTCTCATAGTTAGGGCCGTGGAATGCTTCTCTAGGGAGCTGGATTATATCCCTACCTCGGCCTCAGAATTCCTTTATTATGCTTGGCAAGTCACTTAAGCCAGACTTTTCACAGGTGCTCTCAAATACTGTGTTCTTCGTTTTTTGGGTGCCTAGTTCAAGACCCTTCGAGTCTTGTATACAGGGGAGCTGAGCAAGCAGCACCGCACCTAAAGTCACCATGAACTGTGTTTTCAACAGATAAAGTGCTAAGGACTATGAAAAATCACATCCTAGGGTGGCCTCTCCATTTGGGTACCCAAAATTGCTGGAAACTTTTGACCTTAATTTCTCTTTCTCTCATTTACTCAGTAGTAAAATGGGGATATTTCACAGGGGTGGGGTGAAAATTAACTGATGATCGTGACGTGCTCGGATGTTGTTGTGAGGAGTGCCATAAAAAGCCGTAAGGAAATTAATCACTATGTTTTTAAGCAATGTTTCTGAATAGTAGATAGGAAATAAGGCCAGGGGCCACCAACTGAACACCGAGGAGAAAACAAAATACTGAATAGCTGCTTATTAAGTGAGCACAATCCATTCTGTGCACTGAATGAGGCAGGTATCTTGTGGAAAAAATAGAATGTGATTATGTAATTAAAGACTGTATCATAATGGATACAGGGGGCCAAATAGATGTTAGACAGGCAACTTTCTATCATCTATTAACTTTTCAGTATCTGACTTTGCAATCTTAATGTTCTTTTAACTTTTTATGTGTGCAATTTCAGTTATGGTTGAGAGAATGCTTCCATTTCCCGCCCCTATTTTCAGAGGTTTACGTACTTTTCTGAGACAGTTACTTTTTAGACCAGGCGTGTGCAAACTTTTTGGCCTGAGGGCCACATCTGCGTCTAGGCTATAGCTGGACGGGAGCAGGGCTGGAAGTGGGGACTGGCTGCCATGCTCTGGCTTGGGTGCCATTAAGCCAGCCATGTAATGGGAGAAGGGTGGAGCCAGGAGGGGGGAGCAGCTGCAGTGGTCTGGCCAGGCCCAGCTGGAGAGTCTGATGAAAGAATCCCACAGGCCATAGTTTGCCCACCTTTGCTTTAGATTGAATTTTCATGAGGGCTTCACCCGAAAGTGATTATCCTTGAATATTTGATAAGCATCCATTCAGCCATATTGGAGGGTTTATCATTCAGCAATCTGTAGTACTCTTTCGGATTAAACATTCTCCCCCCTCCCCCCCCCCCCAAATAAGTGTATAGAAAGTAAAGGAAAACAGTACATCAGTCCAACGTTAAGATCTTAATTGCAGAGTCATCAGTAAATAGGAAGCAAATGGATTTCTCATTACATTATCACACAGCATGTGAATCTTTTCATTATTTCATGTTAGGTTACAGAAAAGGATACATTTAAAACAAAAATGTACACAATAGACAAAGGACTGGTTGCAAATCATTGAAAAATTGTATTTGGTTTAGGTGGAATTACTGTTTATTTAGGAAGGCAGGTTGCAAAGGTGCTGGATGGACTGCATGTATCATGCTATACTGTCACATACAGTAATGTATACTTATCTTTTGAATAAAAGACTTGGCTTTTAAACAGGTTTTGAAGTTTTACTTAAGTTGCAAACACTTACCATTTTGAATCCAGTTGGCTGATTTCACTGCCCTCCTCAGAGCAGGGAACAGAGAACTCCAGTGTGAGTGAGGATTCTGTAATTAATTCATTTAAACACCTGTTCAACCTTGCCTAAACTACTGTAACTTCAAAATGAATTAAAAATCAATTCAACATGATTTACAGATGGGGGAAGGAAGGAATATTCCATGGTTTTCTTTTTAAAATTGATATTGCTGCATCCGTGGATTTTGTTGTTGTCTTTTGACAGCTTTTTCAGTAATTGACCCAGCCTTGCAAAATTGTTATAAAATTTGAGCCATCCAGACACACCCTTTCTTTACCTTAGGGTGCCTGATGATTTATGAAAAAACCTCTCTCTATTTGACTTGTTTGTCCAAAATATGTGGTGGACTAGAATTATACAAGACTACATACATTAGCCCTTTCTAACCAAGAAAAAATAAAATATAAAGAATCTTCTTAAATTAGAGATGGCACAAAAATTCAGAAAAAGATTTTTCTCTCTGTTCTGCATTGTCTGTTAATTTCTCTCACCTGTTTTTTTGGCTTTGAACTTGGGCAGGGAGTTGTAATCTATTACGTAATTGGACTAATGAGTTCCAGTCCACACTTTCACTGTTCTAACAGCACTGTGAGGTCAGCATGCTCTCTGCCCAGTTAATGTAATAATTTAAAAGTATCAATTAAAAATCTGCTTCTCTTCACCACTAAATCCTTTTTTTCCCCCTCCTTTTCTCCTTGGAAAGAAAAGCCTTGAATGACTGTTAAGAAATATTTAACAGGCTGTGGAACTTAAATGTTTTGCCTTCTGTGTAGTGAGCCCTGTGGCTGAATGTACAAGTTGATGAAATTAAGAAGAAGAATGCATTCAGACTTCATGGTTGTGGGCTTTGTTTTCTTGGGCAAAAAATTGAAATATAAAGGCGGTCCTAATATTTACAGTAATTCATTTTCAATCAGAGCAGAGAGATGGTTTCCTTAGCATTTTCTGTTTTTCAAAAAAGTCAAGTTTACGATATTAAAAGACATAATAAATAATATTTAAGGATCTACCTGACTTGCAGGATGATTGTTAAATAATTAAGGCTGAGCTGTAGACAAGCCATGGAAAATTGTGGAAAAACAATAATGGACCTTATTATTTGTGGTAATAAAATCCAGTATTATCTTTCCATGATTTTCTGCTGTTGGCCAACTGGGTCGACAGTGGCTGTCCAGGGCCCACATTGTGTGTGGGGCTCCTGCTATTAAAACTGCGGTGGAAGCCTAATATTGCGGAATCTGCAATATTATTGCAAGTTAAGTAAGGCCTTAGTAATATGGCATCTAATTCTTATAAAACATCTTTTCAAGGAAGGACTTCATGGACCAGAAACAGCCTTCAGCCTGCACTGAACAACTGACTTCCATTACATTTTCTATGGGATTGTCTTTATACACTAAAACACCACAGAAGTCCTGCCAGCAGAAAAAGAACTGAGGGGCAGAATCCCATCTGGTGTAAGTCAGTGAATTTACAGTAGATGAGAGTTTGGCCGTGATTGTGCTTTCATTCCTATTTAGGAAAAATTCAAGCCCTAACTAAACACACTTAGGAAAGGATGCAGTTAATGAATAAGCCTGGTCTGTTCTGCTACAGAAAGAAAATGGGTGTCATGATTTCTGAGTTCTCTTCCTGCCTTTGCTCATGAAGCTTCCTGTAAATTTGGGCAGGTTGCTTCATCTGTCTGTGCACAGATATGCCTGTGTATGAAGTACGGCTGACTTGCCTGCTGGGGAGGGGAGGAGTTGTGAAGCTGATTTAATGTCTCTGATGGTTTTTAAAGCCCTTCCAATGAAAGGTTAGATGTGCAAAGCCTTCATCTAATTTTTTCTGAATTCTAAAGACACAAGCAGCTTGAAACTTGGCTAGGAATTTTACAGTTGAACAAAATGGATTTCATACTGTCCTACATGGTTTAAAATGGACCTTTTAAAAAATAATTAAGTTCTCAAATTTTTACAAATCACAAATCTTTAACTTGGAGCATACAGTTTTGGAATTTTATTAGGGAAAAGATCCTGCTGGAGGTGTGGCTATGCAGGTTTGCTACTTTCTCATCGTGATGTGTCACAATTTGAATCATAGGGCTGGAAGGGACCTCATGAGGTCATCTAGTCCAACCCCCTGGTCTACACTACAAAGTTGACTGAGGTAAATCACCTCGTTTCAAGCTATTGGTAAATGTGTCTACACTCAGATTTGTCTCGGGTGGGTGTAAGCATCCTGATACAGCAATGCAGTAAAACGACTTCTCCAAATGGCAATGAACCATGGTCGACCTATTGAGTTGTCGCACTGCGAGTGTGGACACTGCATGACCTGTGTTGACTCTGACAGTCCTCCAGAGCCACCTTTCCCACAATACCTCATTCCCAGCAACAGAGACTGTCCTGGTCACAAGTGTAAACCCCACTGCCTAGGAGTCTCAGAGACTAAAAGCCACCCCACCCTTTAACCCTCCTGCACGTTTTTGAAATAATTTCCCTGATCGCTCACGTTGGCAAGGACACCTATCAGCCCATTCTTGTTGGGTGACTCTGTCAGCTTCCCACACTAGACACACTCATGCCTGGAACAGATGGGAAGTACTGGATCTCCATAGTCCCCGGGAAAAATAGGCTGGGCAAGCCCAGCTTTGGACCAGACCATAGGACGGTCGACATCTATGAACAGCCTGCACGGAGGATGCAGGCAGAGGGGCGACAGGGCTTGGTAGCAGTGCCGCTTGGAAGAGAAGGACATTTTCCAGGAATACCACAAGGCCAGGGAGCATATCAGTAGTTGTGGTGCTGTACAACAGAGTGCAGCTTCTTTAAGGAAGTGCACGCCATGCTGCAGACCACCATGGACGCCTCCGAGGAGCCTGAGACACACAACCCTGCAAGGGGGAACGTGTCAAGTGACTCCAGTCGTGCTGTGAGCCAGCATCTGTTTGAGACTCAGCCAGAGTCTAGCCAGTCCTGCCAGGTGAGTGGAGATGAGGAGCCCAGGTAAGTATGTACATGATTTTTTCATTACAATGTGTGATTTATCAAGGCCAGAAGGAAGTAACAGAGTCATAGAAGGGAGGTATATAAGCCCCAGAATGCTCCAGACACTGTTCCCTGGAAACTAGCTGGAGCTAGTAGAGGGTAATTTGGAGTAGCTGAGGCTAATCAGGCCCAGCCAGGTGCCTGATAAACACCCTCTTTTGCAGACAAACAGGGCACAAGCTGGAGGAGGAGGAGAAGTGCTGAGTGGAGTAAAGGAGTGAAATGTTGTGTGGAGAAGCTAAAAGGAGTTGAAGGTACAGGCCCCTGGAGGGAAAAACCTACAAGGCTGAGGGAAGAAGCCTTATCCAGGGAGAGGGGAAAATAGCTCAGGGGAGAGAGCTGCAGTGCGAATACAGTCAAGCAGCACAGAGCTGCTACTTCGGGCCCCTGGGCTGGGACGCAGAGTAGCAGGAGGGCCCGTGTCCATTCCCCCTCCCTTCCCCATGGGACATTATCAGATGGACCCACTCCCTTGGAGACATGGTGACTGGAGGCACCTTGACCTACTAACTACGGGGAAAGTGCAAGACCCGCAAGAGGAGAGCTAGCCGTTGGCCACAAATGTTACATTTAAAGATGGTTCCCAGCCCAAGTCAGCAAGACAAAAGGTATCGACTTTCCATTGTTCGCCTCGTACAAGAAGAGGCAGCAGTACAATAAACAGAGAAAGAATTGTTACCTGCTTTTTCATTTCCTTGTAGGATTAGGTGATGGTGGGCCCAAGTAGAGCAGTCTGTTGCCGTACATAGGGAATGTCCCTTTTATCCTCCTGGGAGAGTTCAAGGAAACTTTCCTGGAGATGCTCTACAGTTCTCTCCCAAAGATTTCCAGGGATGGCAGCCTAATTTCTTCCTCTGTGGCAGTACACGTTCCCATGCTGCTCTGCAGTGAACTCAGCCAGTGCCATTGCAGTAACTGAGCTAGCAGCATACGGGCTCAGAAGGCTTGAGGACAATAGTGGCCGCTGTTTTCTCTGTACCTTTGTTACCCTCAGGAGTGAGATACCGGCTAAAACCACCACCACCACCACCTGTGGAACATAGGGCCAGTATTCAGTACCATTGCCCTAGATATGCTGAGATGGTCCAAAGTTGAAGGGTCAAGCCATTTCTTATTGACAGTGTTTATGAGACTAAGGAAGGGGGAGATTTCAATTGAGTGTGTAAATCGAACAGCACATCTGCCTGTTCTTATCAGGAGCTTCTGGTTTTCCATGCCTTCAGAATGCCTGACCCTGATGAAGAAGAGACAGAAGAAAACTACAGAGGACATGTTCTGTGAGATCCTGCAAACAAGTGCTGCATAGATCATGGACAAAGGTCTTGGTGGGCCTGTATGACCAAGGGCGTGAAGAAGGAATGAGAGAACAAGAAAAAGACTCAGGAATCCCAGCAGAACAAACAGTGGGAAATGCACCAAGACATACTAGGTCTTGTGAAGCAGCAAACCCAATTTTCACCCTATTTAAGTTGTGTTAAAAAATATATAGCCTTTGGGGGGTTTTTTGTACATAGATTTTCTTCTGCACTGTTTTTTCCACTCAATAAAAGTTTTGTTTTGGGGGAAATCAAGTTGTCTTTATTAGTTCACAGCAAATATTGCAGAATGCATAGTGGCTGTTAAAGCAAACAGTATTTGTAGAAAGACAACAGAGTCCTGTGGCACTTTTAAAGACTAACAGATTTATTTATCGCATGAGCTTTCGTGGGAGAAAATCCCACTTCATCAGACGCTTCGAAGCGTCTGACGAAGTGGGATTTTCTCCCACGAAAGCTCATGCGATA
>ML685878.1:1367397-1383350 GCA_007922175.1 Pelusios castaneus
GACGAAGTGGGATTTTCTCCCACGAAAGCTCATGCGATAAATAAATCTGTTAGTCTTTAAAAGTGCCACAGGACTCTGTTGTCTTTCTACAATAGACTAACACGGCTACCCCTTTAGTATTTGTAAATGTATATCAAGACCACTTAAGATACATTTCCCAGATTTATAGAAGAGCTGTATCTAAACTTGAAAGCTTGTCTCTCTCACCAGCAGATGTTGGTCCAATAAAGGATATTGCCTCCATCTTCTCTCCTAATATCAAATACCAAATAATTTATATCCTACTCCTACTTTATGCATGTACAGGAAGCACTACATAGTTCTTAGCAGCACCCGAAGCTCCAGACCCAGAGAGAACTCCAGCGGAGAATGCTACTTTCGCTGACCAATAAAGTGCTCTTCCAAAGCTGCATGGTTCCATCTTTGGCTCTTGTGCCTGACTGTTCAAAGGCAGTAAGACTGCTGCCTCCTTCTACTCTGGTATGCAGGACACAATAGGCAGCCCTCATCACAGGGATATTTTTTTCACTCTGATCCAATCTAGGTGGGAAACACTGCTGGTGTCCCTTCGGTGTACCTAAAGCACACTCATCAGTTGTTCTGCATCTGCTGAGCTGGTTGTTGAATTTCCTTGGTGCTTTTGAGGTGGCTAGTATATTGCTTCATGATCTGCGGGAGTGAGGGGTAGGTTCTGTCTCACAGATGCAGATAGTCATAGGGCTAGATAGGACAGCATAGGTCATCTGGTCTAGCCCCTGCCTAGAGGCAGTATTTGTTGTGTCTAAACCAGCCAAGACAGATGGATATCTAGCCTTCTTTGGAAAACCTCCAGTGAAGGAGCTTTCATGACCTCTCTCGGCAATCTGTTCCATTGTCCTACTATTCTTACCGTTAAGAAGTTTTCCTGACATTTAATCTAAATCTGCTGTGCTGTATTTAAACTCCTTGCCTTTTGTCCTGCCCTCTATGGCAAAAGAGAACAACTTTTTTCCATTTTTTATGGCAGCCTTTCAAGTAATTGAAGACCACTATCATGTCCTCCTGTAATCTCCTCTTTTCCAAATTAAACGTATCCAGTTTCTTCAACCTTTGCTCATGCGGGTTGCATTCTACCCCTTTGATCATCTTTGTCAGTCACCTCTATATTCTTTCAAGTTTCTCTATATCCTTTCTATACTTTGTTGACCAAAACTGGACACAGTACTCCAGATTAAGCCTAACCAGTGCTGAGTTACCGGTCTGCTCATCTTACGAGCTCATACTCTCCATTGAGCAGCAGACCCACACCATCCTTTTTCTTTCTTTTTGCTCTCACATATTTGAAGACACCCTTCTTGTTGTCTCTTAACATTCCTTGCCAGTTGTAACTCATTCTTTCCTACATGCTCGTGCTATTCCCATTTATACTTGGTGCCATGCCCCTCCTTTTATTTCTTTTATGTATTCCCTCCCCCCGCTTAAAAAAAACTAAAAAGCTCTTTGTGCAGCCACTTTGGCCTCATAGTGCTCTACTTGTCTGGCCTCTGTGTTGGAATGGCTTAATGCTGAGCCTCTGGTACTACACATTTTAGGAACTGCCAGCACCCTTCGACTCCTTTCCTTACTAGTTGATTTTTCCATGGGATCTTGCATATTATTTCTCTGATTTAGTTGAAATCCACCTTTCTGAAGTTGTCTCCTTTTGCTCTTTTCATAGAATCTTGAATTCTATCCGATCATGGTTACTTCCTCCCAAGCGCCGACCACCGTCACTACTAATTCATCTCTGCTGATGAAAACCAGATCCAAAAGTGATGACACCTTAGTTGTTTTCTCAACTTTCTGAATCAGAAAATTGTCCTCTACATACTCAAAAAATTTGCAGAACATATTGTGTTTTCCTGTAATAGTCTTCCAATAGAATTTCCCATTAAAACTAGCCCATGTATGTTAGCTAATCTTGTTACCTGCTTGTAGAATGACACACCAATCCTTTTCCTGATTTGGTGGTCTATAATAGACCCCCACCATAACGTCACTACTGTTTTTTTTCCTTTTTATCCTCGCTCAGAGACTCTAAGTAGGTCTGTTGCTCACTTCCTCTTGGACCTCAGAGCAAGTGTATCCATTGTTGACATACAACGCAACAGCTCCTTTTTTCCCATATCTGTCCTTTCAGAATAAGTTATATCCCTCAATGTTGGTACTTCGATCATGGAAATTGTCCCATCAGGTCTCTATAACACCAATTAGGTCATAATTTTTTTCATACACCATGACTTCCATTTCATCCTGCTTGTTCCCAGTGCTCCTTGACTTTGTATACAGGCATTGAAAGATATTTTTGCAGATTGCCCTATTGCTTTTCTTCTTCTTTGATGCAATTGTGATTTCTAGTCTCTTCTCCAGAAATTTGGCTCTTCCTCGTCTCATCATTACTTGAGCCTGAATGTGAATAGGTTGGATTTTTGTCATTCCCCATAGGACCTAGTTTGAAGCTTTATGTATCAGGTTAGCCAGACTACGTCCAGAGATGCTTTTCCCAGTATTTGATAGATGGAGCCCATCCAAGCACAGTAATCCTCTTTCCTGGAAATCAGCTCCTTGTCAAAGAAGCCAAAGCCCAAATAACTTTTGGCATATCAATTCTGCCAAGAGTAATCCACCAGTTGGGAAAGAATGTCCCTGCTTGCAGTTTTCTGAACTGCTCTAAGCTCTTAAAGAATTTGAGGGTCATGCATCTTCCCTCACCAGCCTACACTGATATCAGTGAAGTGTCCCCTCTGATCCACCAACATTTGGATAACCAAAGAAAGTAGCCCTTTGTGGTGGTGTACTCTGGGACAAGGTGGGCTGGTTCCAACGTACGCTGTCTATCGCTCCATTACAGTTCAGGAACTACAGGTCCATCCACTATGGCCTCCACAGTTTCAAGAATCATAGTCCTGTGTAGTAGGAGACGATTAATGGCTGTACACGTGTGTATGACAATGGCCTCTGTTGTATATTTTCCAACTCTAAAATGATTTCCCAGTGATGGGTAGCAGTCCAGCATTGCAAGCTTCTATAATGTGATGGCCACTTGGTTCTTCTCCATTGTCTCATTCTGGCGTTTTTGTGCTGGGGCAAGTTTGAAGTGCAGATACAGAAATGTGTCCTTTTGTGTCTGAAAGTTCTGCACCAGCTGCTCATCATCCTAAACTTCCATTATGATGTGATCCCACCAATCTCTGCTTGTTTCTTGGGCCCAGAATCAATGCTCCAATGTCTGCAGCTGCTTAGTGAACACCACCATGAACCTTCAGTTGCTTTTTGCCATGTCCCTCAGCAAACTGTCTTTGAATAAATCCTTATGTCGTCGTTTGCTGTGGTGCTGCTTGAGAATCGTGTGTTCTGTATTTGCAAAATTCATGACAACTGTGCTGAGCTCTGCGGGCTCCATGCTTTCATCAGAGATGGCATATGTTGAAAAGTGCTGCATGGGTTTGTGGGATTTAAATGAAGGGCACAGAAATTGTAGGCTGTGGATGGCATTATGGGTTGGAGAAAGCTATATGCTGGTAACTTGACCCAGAGATCACTGAGTAAATCATTACCATTCCACAAAACTTCAAAAAATGTCCCAGAAGTGTGTGGCACACTGATATACCTACCTATGTATCTCACTTTGCATTGATACCAGCACTTCTGGTGATTATGTTCAGCACCAACATGAGCAATATAAAAACTTTGTGGGTGAATGTTGCATTGACCAAAGTTTCTAGTGTAGCCATGGCTTTACATGTTGATCCTGCAAAATTAAAATCAATGGGAAATTTGTCATTTTCTTTTATCAAGCCCTCAGTTCATACCGTATTGCTTTACAGTCATTAGAGTGTACGTAGGAGACTTCCATCTCCACCTCTGAGACCTTTGAATAATTTTTGAAATGTGCAAGCCTGCATCCTGGCTTTGGGAGAATGTCTTTTTTTCTCCCCTGGCTATTTTCATTCAAAACTGAGTTGATGCTGGAAGGCTTGGTGATTTGGTAATGGTAAAAGAACTTTTCAGTGCTTGGTGCTTGTTTGAATCCATCCCAGTAGCAATAGAAATTCAGTACAGTCTTAGAACTGTTTGGTCTACGTGTGAAATTAATGGGTTCAGTCCCGTTTTTTGAAAGGATAATTCAAATTTTTAGTTTGTTTCATTCAGAAATGGTGTTTGAGTTCTGTCAGTGATGGACACAAGTATGCATGTGATCATGGATTTTAAAAAAAAAATAAATGTAAATATTTTACTTTATTTTTTTAAAACTAGCAACAGTTAGCAAATCCAACTTAGCTATCAGGAGGGCCCTGTGCAGATACAAAAATGTGGATCTGGATCTGATCCACAACTGCTCAGTGTCAGTCTCTTATCTAATCCATGATCCGCATGCCATGTTTTATGTGTATCTGTAATCGCATCCGCAACTGAGCTTGGGCTCTCAGTCAGCATTTTAGCCTTCGATTGGCTCATTCCCCTCATGGGTCCTGCCCACTTTTTCCTTTTCTTGTGTACGGTTCATGGATTGTGCTCTCAATCAAATTTCCTTGGCCACCAATGATATATATCTCTGATTGACAGCATGGCACACAAACTGCAAACAAGAAAAGGAAGAAGTGGGTGGGGAAGGCACAGGGAATGAGCCAATCAAAGGCCAGCATGCTGGCTGACTGACTGACTGACTGAGTGGTTCTTTACAAGTCCCAGCTTGCTGTGACTGAGACTCTGATTGGCTGGCAGACCACAATCAGAGGTGAGCTGGGATTGTCTGGAGTGCTTCCTTGTTCCCCTGTGCGCTGCTGACACAGATCATAGCAGCAGCTGCAGGGATCGATGGTACCCTGGGCAGATAAAAATACAAGCCGCACCGAGGGCCAATCCGAAGCAATAGGGCTGTGGATGCGCATACCCGCAGATCTGAAGTGGATGCCCATGGATCTGCAGGGCTCTAGCTATCAGTACGCTAAACTACTCAAGATAGTCAAGACCAAAGCAGATTGTGAAGAACTTCAAAAAGATCTCACAAAACTAAGTGATTGGGCATCCAAATGGCAAATGAAATTTAATGTGGATAAGTGTAAAGTAATGCACATTGGAAAAAATAACCCCAACTATACCTATAATATGATGGGGGCTAATTTGGCTACAACGAGTCAAGAAAAAGATCTTGGAGTCATTGTGGATAGTTCTCTGAAGATGTCCGTACAGTGTGCGGAGGCGGTCAAAAAAGCAAACAGGATGTTAGGGATCATTAAAAAGGGGATAGAAAATAAGACTGCAAATGTATTATTGCCCTTATATAAATCCATGGTACGCCCACATCTCGAATACTGTGTACAGATGTGGTCTCCTCATCTCAAAAAAGATATTCTAGCACTAGAAAAGGTTCAGAAAAGGGCAACTAAAATGATTAGGGGTTTGGAGAGTGCCTCGTATGAGGAACAATTGAAAAGGCTGGGCCTCTTCAGCTTGGAAAAGAGGAGACTGAGGGGGGACATGATAGAAGTATATAAAATTATGACTGATGTGGAAAAAGTGGACAAGGAAAAGTTGTTTAAATACTCCCATAATACAAGAACCAGGGGTCACCAAATGAAACTGATAGGTAGCAGGTTCAAAACAAACAAAAGGAAGTTCTTCTTCACACAACGCACAGTCAACTTGTGGAACTCCTTACCTGAGGAGGTTGTGAAGGCTGGGACTATAACAATATTTAAAAGGGAACTGGATAAGTTCATGGTGGCTAAGTCCATAAATGGCTATTAGCCAGAAAGGGGTTAAGAATGGTGTCCCTAGCCTCTGTTTATCAGAGGATGGAGACGGATGGCAGGAGAGTGATCACTTGATCATTGCCTGTTAGGTTCACTCCCTCTGGGGCACCTGGGCACTGGCCACTGTCGGTAGACAGATACTGGGCTAGATGGACCTCTGGTCTGACCCAGTACGGCCTTTCTTATGTTCTTATGTTCTTATGTACGCTGCCTCCCGCATATTGACTTGCCTTTAACAATTGTCTTTATTAAAGTACAATAAATGGAACTGGGATCTTAAATGTGACAGCCTCAGATAAAATTAATATAAATTTTATAAACCACTAGACTGACCTTTTGGTGAGCTTTCAAAGAAATGTCAAATTTCTGTTTTTCTGCTGCAATCAGCAGTTTGTAATGAATGAATTGTACCTCATTTCAGAATTGTGGCTCAGAAGGGCACTCAAATAGTTGAAATCCCATATAAAGACTGGTCACCTTTAGGCTACATCTGATGAAAATGTGAGATTTCTCCTGTATTTAGCAGCCTACAATGAAGTGAGCAAGATTTTACAGATGCTTAATGGAGACTTAGAAATTGTCAGTCTCCCTGTTGTACATCGATGGTTGATTAAAGTTCATAAATTCACCACACCTCCCTTTATATCAAGTATTCAAAAAAAGCCTAGAAGATTGTGTTTCATGATTTCCCTTTAGGTACAAATCCAAATGGGTGGGAATAAGCTTACTCCCCCCCCCCCCCCCCCCCGAGAGTTTGTTGCTCAAATACTTGTTCCTGTCATTCAGTGCTTCTGAGCGAGAGGATGGCTTTATCTTCAGTCCCATGTGTCCCACAAGGTGCTTCCACCATCCTGGCTTCATCTCTGTGGGGTCTTTTGGAGTAAGCTCAGGTTCTTATGCTTTTGAGTTAATAATATGTTCACCAGGTGTAGATTACAAAGTAGTAATCTTATACTCACAAAAATCCAGTAACAAATACTACTGACCTTTTCTACCTAAATACAACCTGAGAGAACTCTGGATCTGAAAAATACATTTAACAAAAGGAAATATCACGCACCAGTAGGACCACGTATGGCAACAATGCATTAAATGCTTGTTGCCAGAGGGATCTTTGTTTGTTTTAAGCAATGGGTAGGAGATTTCCATGGTGGTGAATAATTAATTTTGTATATCTTCTTCTGTATAGTCCATCTGTGACATACAAATGTGCTCTGCATTCTAGTAGGTAAAGGTACCGATGGTTATTCAAATTTTATTTATTTTCCTGGATAGAATAAGAAGCACATGAAGTTCTGTTTCCTGGCATTCTTCATTATTTCTGTAGCACAGACTTCCCATTAGGTAAAAACATGTTTTATAATAGAATCTCTATGACAATAACTGGGTTTAATTTAGGTGGAGAAAATGGTTCTCAAAACTGTCATTTTGTGAAACCCAGCAGAATGAATTTTTTGATGAAATTCTCCGAACCTTGAGCTACTGAGTTTGTGCAGTGCCATTCATGATTCTCTGCATTACAAGCTTGAGTAGCCATTATGCTTAGGCTACATCAGAAGAATTATGCTTCATGTCACAAGAAGGCTTTGAAGAGTCCAGAGGAAGAAGCCCAAATATACCTGGGACTGTAGGGTGGGGTGTTCAGAAACACCAAGTTTTACCTTTGCTTTCAGTGGGAGCAGTTAATCTTGAGCACTTCTGAAATCCCATTCACCGCTCTTCCTCCAAAGGCTAATGAAAAGCAGGATTTGCAGTGCTCAACTTTTTGTGGTCGTGGTGGTAATATTAGGCATTGTTTTAAAGTATTCGTATTTATAGTATCTTGATTCTCTAAGGTATCCAGATTTATTAGAACAAGGAAAAGAATCAACATAAACTTACTTAAAATTCCTTGCTTATATTACCAGTACCACTGCAGATTATTAAAACTGAATACAAAACACTTACAGGGGATTTTAGCTTCCCCACTTTAGAGCTTTCGGGCTGTTAAGAAGAGAAAGATCTCCATTTCTCTGCACTTTTTTATGAGAGGTGTCTGATGTGTGGTGGATATTTTGGAATGGGATTGGGGAGGACATGGGCGGTGGGTTGGTGGGGTAAATACTGCTATGACAGTAGAGGAAAAAGTTACTGATTATCCGAGTTCTGAGCACCAACGGAGGCATTGAGGCTTCCTGACCACAGACCCAGGCAGACAACCCGTTCATCAGCTTTACTCAATTCACTTTCAGAACCATAAGTGTTAAGATTTTTTTTTTTAAGTTGAAATTCTATAGAAGCTTATTGCTTAGGCTCCTTTGCTTGTCACAGAAAGTTTCTTGCTTGCCATAGAATTTTTAAAGCTGTGGATTTAAGATGCACTGTCTTTAATTTTAGAATATATTGTCATGTGGCTTGCCTGGATGCGTTCTAAATTCATGTTTTCCTTTCTTTCTGCTGCTTAACAGAGTATTGAGAAGCATGTAGCAGCCAGTTATTGTTATCAACAACGATAGGCAGTGTAGTTATACAAAGGAATATTGCTCTGTCCCCTGCCTCCCTCCCCAAATTCGGATATAACATCACATGAAAAGTTACTTTAAGCACAGCCCACGTAAGGATGTCATTTCCAGGTTTCACTGTGAACTAAAGTCAGCTACAGCCCGTGGCAGAGACGATGTAAAATGAGGCCAAGGTATTGATTCCAAGCCACTAAAGCTCAATTAAGGGAAAAAAGTCAGGAGTGTCATTATTCTTGTGTGCCAGGCCTAGAAGAGACCACAAAGTGATGAAGTAAGTGACCAATTCACCAAATTTGCTTTCCAGTGTGGGGGAGCAGTGCCAGATGTTACTTTTTACCCACACAGTTGCTCAGTTCAGATTCTATTGTATTTCGCGCCAAAGCTTTCCTTTGCTTTGAGGAAAAAAGAGAGAGAAAATGTCCTAAAACCTATAGCTGCCTCACGGGACCAGAGAAGAAAATTAGCTTCACTGTGCAAATACAATTGTCCGTCCCCTTCAAGCAGAGTGAAATTAAAGGTACTCTGGTGTTGTGAAAAATGTCTATCATTCACTGTAAAGATGAAAGAACAGAATCTTGGGGTAAAATTCTCCACTATCTTTGGCATCCAAACAGTGTAGGTGTGCTTCAAACAGCTAAACTTCCACGTGAACAATCCACACATTCAACTCAGCAGGTGTCAGTTGTCCAATCCTAAATACATAGCAATAAGAAGTATGGGAAGCATTGAAGACTGGCTTAGGTAGATTCCTAGGGCGTAAGCCCCAGAAGGCCAATACATAAGCAGACAGTATATTGCAATGTGTGAATTGGAGAGAGCGAGCTGCCTGGAGCAGTACAAAGTTACCAGAATTGATCTGTTAAAACATTAAGTAATATATCTGAACCTTGGAGATGGAAGCTTTTCATTTATCCCAAAACAAGCGAAGTATGGGAACAACAGTGTATGCTTTTCCCCACATCACCTCTTGCTTCTGTGCTCTAACCCTGCCTAGGTGACTGGGGAATTCATGCTCAACAGAACCCAAGATTGAATAGACCGGGAAGAATGAACTACCCACAGAGTGGTGAGAAGGTGCGCCATTACTATGGGCATTGTTTTGCGATGTGCCCAGTTATCCACTATAATGCAGCTTCACATGCCTAAAATGAATCAGTTACACACACATCTTGACACCTAAATGTGGAGCCTGATTTTCAGAGGGACTGCGCACCTGTAGCTCCAGTCCAGTCAGGCTAATATTTTATTTTATGTTAGGCACCAAAGTTTTAAAATTTTCTTCTAAGAAGTTTAAAAAAAAAAGTGGAGGAGATAAATTACAAGAGAGCAGGGAGCAAGAAACCAGGACTGGGAAGGAATCATGGTGCCCAACTACCGAACAGCTGTCAACACTGTGGCCCTACATGACTATTAACAGAGCTGCCCAGTTTGCACATTAATGTGCCCTCTAGACCTCCTGCTAATCCGCACTTTCCTTGCCAGCAGTGAGGGTGCTGGGACAACCAGCAGCCCAGAAACAATGTATATTACAACTTGGGTGAGTCATGGAGAAATTGAGGTGTGGATTGAAGAACAATCTTCCTCTCAGACATGCCTGTTCCTAGCATCTTTCCATACGATGCTGTGGTTTCATTTCGTCTCTGACACCCCCATGTGTTTAGAGTTTTACAAACACTGTGTGAGGTATTGAGGACTTTTGGGAAAATTGTAGGTATTTAGTGGTATAGGGTTAAAATAGCGTGTCTCCCCCCCCCCCTTTTTTTTTTAACCGCTGAGGACTTTAAATTTTGCCTTCATTTCTTAGATTCATATGTTTCAAGGCCCAAAGAGATCATTAGATCATCTGACCTCTTCTATAACACAAGCCATAGAACGTCATCCAGGTGCTCCTATACAAGCCCAATAATGTACATTTGACTAAAGCGTATATTCCAGAGGACTTCTTGGTCTAAAGACTAGAAGCACTGGAGAACCCAGTACTTCCAGTGGTTAATCCCCCCCACTGTTCAGTATTGGTGCCTTATTTCTAATTAGTATTTATCTGGCTTGAGTTTCCAGCCATTGGTTCTTAGTCAGCCTGTCTTTACTAGATTAAAAAGACCTTTAATACTTGGTATTTGCTCCGTCTGAAGGCAATGATATATCTTAAAAGTCACCTCTTGATTTTCTTTTGGATAAGCTAAACCAACTGAGTTCCTTTAGTCTTTCACTATGGGTATTTTCTCCTGCCCCAACTCATTTTTGTGGCTCTTCTCTGCACCATCTCCAATTTTTCAATATCCTTTTTAAAAAAGAGGGTAAGACAAGAAGAGTTCAAACTACAGTTTAGCAGATTTAGATTAATCTCAGGAAACACGTCCTAAGTGTAAGAATAGCAGGACAGTAGAACAGACTGTCTAGGGAAGTCATAGCAGCTCAGACTTCACTAGATGACCCTTGCAGTCCCGTCTAACCGTGTGGTTCTGCACATCTAACATGGACACCATAAGTGGACGGAGTATGCCAGTATCGATCTTTCCATGCCATGTGCAGAAGTAAAATCATCTTCTTTCAATTTGCTTTCTCTTGCTTATATATCGCAGGATCACATTAGCTCTTTTTGCCCATATTGCAATGGGTGGTCATATTCAGATGTTTGTCCACTACGACCTTTAAATCTTTCCCAGAGTCACCGCTTTCCTAGACAGTTCCCATTCTGGAGGCTGCATTCATTGTTCCTACATGTATGACCTTGCAGAATTATTGGAAGCAACAAATACAGAATCTATCTTTTTAATCTCCACCAGTCACTGTTTCTTGCTATCGATGCCGAGGTCATCCTAACCATCACAATACTGACAACCTGATCATGGGATTTGTTTTCCTAATTAGTCCATGAACTTTTTCTTTGATGTGGAGAACAGCCATTGCCATTTCCTTTCTTATTGCAAATGGTTTGTGCCTAACTTTTGGATCACCAGGAGCAGTACCTGCTCCATAGTGAGTGCGAGCTACTCTCAAAACCATAGCAATAATAGAAAGGGGATTTTAAAATCATGTTTGCTCCCCTCCCCCAAAACCCAGAGATTGACTTAAAATTGTAAGATTTTAAAAAATAAATGTGAATGTATTCAGATTTCTCCTTTCTTGTCCCTGCACTCTCCTCTGCTTTTCTCCTCATCTCTCTCCAGTCACAAAACAAGCTGATGCCACACAACCACCAGTGCACGTGGGCAGGAAGCACAGTGAGTCAGCGGTTTTCACAACATGTAACGTTAGCTTTGAACTAGGAAATAAACGTCGTTTCACCCAGGAAATAAACTCTGCCATCCCCTAACAGGAAGTGAGCTGCTGAAAAAGTGGCTTTGTACTTGAGCGTAACACATTGTCCTGTCCTTAATCTCCCTGCTGGGATGTCAGTGAGCAATGGCAGCGTTGGGATGACACGTCAGTGTTGTGTTATGAAATGTCTGTCCTTTGCTTATTTGTCCTAAGGAGCTGTCTGGGCTTCTTTCTCAGGAATGTCAATAGATCTTTTTGGAAAAATCTCTTTGGTTGTATTGGGGGAAGGTGGGACGAGTCCTTTGCTCCGTTACAGCTTTAGAAAAAGCCCAGCATTGCTCAGCTTTTCCTCTGCTTTTTCAGTGCTCCATGCAAACCAGAAGTCAAGTGTGTGTAGGTAAATATTTACACTTAGGTAGGTCTACATTTGAGCTAGGAGGTGAGAGTCCCAGTTCGTGTAGACATACTCACACTCTGTGCTTGAGCCTATAAATAACAGTGTGTCCTCAGTGGCGCAGGCAGATGATGGGTAAGTACGGTCCTGCCTGATCCCCTGGTACATACTAATTTGGCTAGTCCAAGCCACCGTCCTGTGCCGCTGCTGACACGCTGCTGTTTTTAGAGATGACCTTGAGCCCAGCTAGTGTGGGTGTGTCTGCATCAGCTGGGAATTGCACTTCCTACCTCAAAGGTAGATGTCCTCTTGGAGGTACAAAGGGCAGTTGATCACACCAGAACTGGTTACTGTGAAGGAGAGCGCAGAAGAGGAGATTTCTCTATACTTCGTTTATGGGAAAAAGTTACTGTTTAGGCTAATTCAAAAATTCTTATCAAAATCTGAGAGAGCCTCTAGCTGAGTGTGACAAAATAGAGCCTTTGTGCGGGGGCTGGTTAGTTTTTTGGTTCTTGATAGATTGTTCTTTTAATGTTTTGCACCGTTTCCCTCCTGGGTTTCTCTTGCCATACAAGTGGAGGCTGGATACTCCCATGTTCTTGTTATCAAAAAAGGCTGTTTTCTTCCTGTTGTGGTTTGTTTGTTGGGTCCTTAGCAGACCACAAAACACAGGATGGACTCCATCTAGTTCCCAGGCCATTTGCCTCTTTCCCATTCATCCGATGGTAGTAAATTAATAAAGCTTTCTCCCAACCATCTTGTTAAGAATCTTTCCTATTGACTTTCTGGCATGACTCTGTGCCCTCTGAGATAAATCAGTAGATTATATAACTCTTTCAGGCTTAATTGGCATAGCAACAAGTATCACCAGTCAAACAGGTCCCACTTTGTGACCCTGGATACGTCTCTGCAGTAAGTGCAAGTCCCACTTTGTGACCCTGGATACGTCTCTGCAGTAAGTGCAAGTCCCGCTTTGTGACCCTGGATACGTCTCTGCAGTAAGTGCAAAGATAATGTGTTTTATTTCCAGGCACCACTGGCCTAGATGGGTTCTTTTCACCAGGATGGTCAATACACTCTTTACTTTTGGGTTTTCGTATCCAACGAGTAGATTTTTTTAAGATTGTTGCCTTGTAAATAAGATGGTTAAATATTCATAGAAAATAAAGTGAAAACTGAGAATTCAGTGCTTGTCTGAAAGCATATATTGTTGGCAGTAAGACTCTGTGGGGTAGAACATGTGGGACAGGGGAGGAAGAAATGCAGCAGTGAGAGGTGTGGATCCAGGCACCTCTTTCTTGGCAGCGTTGTTACATGTTGTGATGCTGAAACCCCCACTGAAGGATGGAAAGGTTTAGGCCAGGCCAGCAGTAGTTAGTGGGAGACACGTTGGTGTGTAATTTATGACCACCTTCAATACTGGCCTCTTTGGAAACCTATAGAGAGATTTTAGAAAGTATTTAATTTTGCGGTTACCAGAATAAATTCCTGGGATTATTAAGTGGGGAATTTGGCTTTGCTTTGAAGTTTTGTGTTCCGGAGACAGCAGCTAGGTCACCTCCTAAAGAGCTTGGCCTAGAACTTTTAGGTGATGAGGATGGGAGTCAATATTCTGGGCTTTTGCACACCTCCGGGTGTGTGCAGGCAGGAAGATTTTGTTTGACTGCTCCCCTGCCAAACCATTTCTGCAAATGACACTGGAAAGAGAGAGAGAGAGAGAAAATAAATGGGGCAGTAGGGAAACCGGGGCTGGAGTCTGGTTTGCTAGTTAGAATAAAAGTTCAGTTGTTGGTGCTAGGACAAGAAGCCTGGAAATGCTCACAGTCCCGCATGTGGTGGGCTCTTTTTATTTTTTGTATTTAGCTCAATTAACAAATCTGTCACAAAACAACTGGCCCTATCTTTTCAGCTATCATCCCACTGGCCTGGGTTACTTTTGCCAACTAGATTGTTTTTGGTCCCGTGCTTGCACAGACAAACAAATACAGTACAGTGCTGTGTTAAAAGTAAGCTACTAAAAAAAAAGGAAAGGTTTTTTTAAAGGAAAGATTTGATAAGATAAGGAAACTGATTCTGTGCTTATTTCATTTAACTTAAAATGGTTAAAGGTAGTATTTTTCTTATGCATAGTGAAGTTTCAAAGCAGTATTAAGACAATGTTCTGTAGTAAACTTTTGAAAGAATTGTAACCTTTTGTTCAGAGTTATGAACAACCTCCATTCCCGAGATATTCACAACTCCGACGTTCTACTATACTTCCTTATTCAGGAGAGGTTAATCAGTGCATGCCATAAAGTAATTACTTGGCTGTTATTTTCCATTCCTGACACATCACTTGTATATGAATCTATATATACAAGATTAGACAGCATTCTCCATTATTGAGTATCTAACCTGGCTGTCTCCTGACCTGGAATATCCTTATTAGCTTTGGAGTGGAACCAATGGCCTTGTTCTCACGTAATAATACTTCTTCTGATGTTTACATGTGCCTTTTGCAACAGTAAGTCACCTGGATTGTTGCTGATGTTTTTTGGGCAGGTTGTGTGGTTTGCCATGCTTACATTTTATTGGTTGTGCAGGGGGTGTGGAGATGGCGGCCGATGATGCCCCAATACTCTTTGGAAGGTTGTTAACCCTCTCGGCATGGGAGGAAGGAGAACTTTGGATTAAGGTGCAGTGATGAGAGTCAGGAGAGATTTGGGTTATCTACCTAGCACTCCCACAGGCTTCCTATGTGACTCTGGACTAGTCACTTCATGTCTTTTTACCTTAGGTTCCTTAGCTTTAAAATCTGGATGAATTATGCCCTCCTCTCACAGAGGAATTTTGAGACTAAAATGATGTTTCTGAGGTGGTTGTTTATTGGGTGAAGAGCCCCACTGAAATCCCTAAAAATAAAGTATCTGAAGGGCCACCAAAAAAACTCCTGGTGGAATGTGTTGGCTCCAACTCTTGGTCTCCACTTATAGCCAGCCACCTTGCTTTATTCATGTAATTAAAGAATTGGCTTGGCTCAGAAAGTGTCATTTTCTCTATGTCCCGGAAGAGATTCTGTCTGATTGCTTTAGTGGCTACGTTGCAACCTCCCTTAGACTGAGCACTAATTGGCAGTCTCATCAGAGAGGCCAAGGTTTTATAGGCATGGAGCGCCATTACCTTTTTATCACAGTAGCAGTGTGGCTCCAGGTCAGGGCTGTGTAGGAAACTTGAATTGTGCCTACTCGTGTTTTATCACGTCTGTGGACAAACAGAGGAATTCAATCTTCGTTGCTGTTCACGGGCACTAAACACACTTAAAAATTACAATTTTTAAAAAGTTACGTCTGTTTTGTTTTGTTTTTTAAGGGCTGATGATAACCTTTGCAAATGTCCAGTTTTCTGTTTCAGAGAAGGTCGCCATGACTACTCCCTGTGCAGTGTTTAACAGCCTCTCTGGCTAATGCAGCAGAAACAGATTTGGCTTTTCCTGTTGGATATAATGAATAGCAAACAGCTGCATATTCATTAAGAGAGAGCAACTTGCAAAGGTTAAGTGTTTCCTTTCAGCGAGCTTCAGCTGGAGCTGCCAAAAGAGGGGTAGGGACAGGGATATAAAACAAGGAAGCCAGGCAGCAAAGAAGGGGAAGGGGATTTGTGAAGGCATGATTGGGAGATGGACAATTTCTAACCAGTTCCTTCTCTTCTGTTGGGCTCTCTGTAAGCTCTGAATTAGGAGCAAAGGTTCTTAGCTGTGAAGATCTTCTTTAGATGAAGTCAAGTTTGTGGAAGAATTACCCTTTTTCCTTCAGGACTTCAGCCTAGAGCCTCACAAAAAGGGAAACATGTTTCTTGACCTCTGCCATCAGACAGGAATGGGAAGAGGAGAACGAAGAAGGGTGGGTGTCTCTGCTTGAATTACATTAGTGCAGTTCCTGGTGATGCTGTGCTCATCTTCCACAGATTTATAAGTTCCAGAGGGATAGCCGTGTTAGCCTGTAAACAGCAAAAAATGAGAGTCCTGTGGCACCTTAAAGACTAACA